>JAJSRV010000059.1:547435-770088 GCA_021527715.1 Neoseiulus cucumeris | reverse complement strand
GAAGTTTCTGGCGTCAGTCGTTCGTCTCAACAGGTCGTTTGGATTCTGGCGATCGCGAACGACATTTGACTCTTTCCGAATCTCATGGCCGGGCACAAGTTCTCGCTTAAGTTCCTTTCTTCCAAACGGCAAGTTCATTCACATGGAGTGAGTCACGCGCACGCGCATCGGGACATTTCCTCCGCAAGCGAAATCTGTCGGTGAATCAGCAGCGGTGATGCCCACGATATTCTCGCAATTTTCTCTTCTTTTCTGCTTTCGCCCAGAATTCTCATCGACCAGAACTGCGTTCGAATCCTCATCGTGTCCTCCTGATTGTGGAATTTCGAACTTCAACCACTTCAGAGTACCGAAGTCAGAGGGAGTACGAAGCGAATTCTCGAATTCTGTTGATTGACACTAGCGTCACTTCCAGCACAACATCCCTTCGATCGCCGACAGATGTGCTTCGCCACTCGCCGCGCAGCTCCAGTGAACGATGGTCCCTTGGCTCGATCTGTGTGAATGCTCGCGGAAAACGTTGACACAAGATGCCGCAGAGAGATTTTTAAGATCGGAAAAAACTTCTCCGCCCGAATGGAGCGGAGGAAGCGCAGGGAACGATGACGGAGGCGAGACGGAGTCAAATTCGTGGTGACAGTCGACGATTCGCTCGTTGAGACGTCTGCGACCGCTGATCTGCACGACCGGAGGTAATTTCGTGAAATCGAATCGACAATTAAGTCGATGCTGACGGACCATGTCAGTGGGTGTCAAATCACAGAGATCCGAAACCAGACCGATTTGTCGGGATTCGGTTCGACCAGAAATCTGGCCGAAGGCGAGCCGGACACGACATCGCTCTGACTTTTGACGAAATTCGTTCGTTGTAAACTCGAATCGGAATTCTGCAATCCGCAGATCTCGCCATCTTGAGGTGCGGTTCTTTGAGTATGCGGTATTTCATTCTTCACAAAACCAAAAAAGATGAACGGCGGCGAGTGTATCGAAAAACGACAGAGAAAAAAACATAAAACGAAATACAGAGAAATGTGGAAATCAGCTGCCGGGTCCCTCGTCGCGATAGCACCAAGGAGAACCGTAAATCAACAAAACTAAATTTTCAATTTTTTCTGTCTCTTCATCCGAAGTGCCAATGCAAATAACATTCGATTTCCACTCATGGTTTTTTTCTTATGCCGCGTGAGTGATTCTCGTTTGTGGCTTCATTTTTACGAGCGGAGCCATCGTTGAAAAATGCTTGTTCGTAGGGGTCCGACACACGAAAATCATTTTTCATTTTCACAAGTTGTTCTTTCTATTTCTCTGTTTTGCTCTGTTATCATCCAACCCTCGCTTCCCGTTACCTTCTTCGTTTCGTCCGAATTCGATTTGTTCCATCTACCTGATCTTCGTACAATACTTGTCGAACTCATTCTCGAAGAAAAAAGTGGAAAAACAAAGGAACGAACTTGCTGAGATTCCGGCGGCGTGGTCCGGACCATGGATGCAGGTTTGGCTCGACGCTTTAGTGACCTTTTCTTGCCCAAGGAGGTCCCCATTCTCTGCCACCGATGACCGGATCAAGACTACCACGCTGCTAGAACTCGAAAATTATCAATCAGGATTGAAGCTCCGGCTGTTCTCCTGCGATACCCTTGTTCGACGCACTCCTCCGGAATCCTCCTTGTTCTCCCTCCGCTCAGTGAGGAGCAGCAGCTGCAGCGAAAGACAGTTCGCAGTCGGAGCCGACAAACGCGCGTTGCCTCCTTTGACATTTCCTAAAAGCGACGTGAACGTCAACGACATCATCTCGGCTGGTAGATTGCCGCTCGTAGTTGTTTCTTCGGATGAACACACACTTCGGACGAATGAACGGACGGACGGACGGACGGACGACTCTCTCAATCGCTTCTATTCTGTGTGAGCTGCGTGTTCCTGCTGGCTTCATGGAAAGCGACAACGACGATGCCGCCGAGAAAAAAATGTGGAAAATGAAACAACAAGAAGAGGAAGAAAAGCCATCTTCCCAGCCAGCCAGTCTGCCTGCTGCCGCCGCTGGCGCTGCTTACGAGTTAAAAAGCCTGGGCCCCCCTCGAAACAATTGATGGCTCAGTGTTGCTGCTGATGTTCTTTCTGACACTACTGGTACCGTCTCGATGGGATCGCCGTTTATTTGGTCGACGCGAATGTCCATGTGTCCACGGGAAAAACGTGTTGTATGCTCTGCTACTTTGCTCACCTGTAAAAAAAACAACGACATCCCATTAGTGTTCGTTCTGCTGCGCTTGTTTGGCGAGAATATGAAACCACGACGATGCCCTCTGCTCGGCATTGCTCATTTCGCCACCCATTCGCCCCTCCGAGCTCTGGCCCCGAGAGCTTCTCCACTCCTGGCCCGCAATCGAACCGCATTTTATTATATTTCTGAGTTATACGCTACGTGCGTCCCGCATATTGTGGTCGTCATCGTCGTGAAGCGCGCGAAACATCACAAAAACAACAACAACCGCCTGTCTGATTAACAGATCATACCAACGGGAACTCGCAGTCCACGCATGTACCCGCATCCAGGCGTTCAGGAACCGTGAAACGTCCACTTCTCTAACAACACAATTCATCCTCGACTGTTCGTCGGCTCGGCAGCCCGCCTGCCCAGTGACCTCATGTGCTGAACGAGCTCGCCGTCAGATATCATCTCCAGCACGAGTTCTCTCGCAGCCTACACACTCTGTTGACTTCGTGCTCGAAATAAAAAAGTTTGAGCTCTGTGATTGAAGGAGGGATGGAGGAGAAAACTAAAAAAAAATCCGTCAGACCCACAAATGCTCGGACTCTGAATCGAAACCCACCGAACTCCATCGAATCGGAATGCAGTGTTGAGCCCAGGTTGATTCAACCACTCTCTGATTCCGTTTTGCAGGTGGGTTTATGGTCTGGATTTGAGATCCTCTGCCTAATTGATGGGAGGAAAGGAGCGACAGGAGATCACCGAGTGAGAAGGGGAAAAAGAACTCGGAACGTGGAAGTTTGACGTTGGATCGTAGACCGACGCACCAGCTCTCGCAGTCGAAGAGTCGGTTGGTCAGTCACTGGTCATGAGAGCGAGAACGATTAACAAACGAACGAATGAGGATTAATGCGTGGCACTCGTTGGCGTTGTTGCCGTCGTCGACGAGAGTAGGTGCTCATGTTTTGCGGTGTCGTTGAGGACTGGAACGACGACGACGACGTTGGTGGCGACGAGGATGATGACGATCTTGGTAGCTTGTGTATCATGTTCGGAGGTCAGCGGAGCTCCACCGATTTGTTCGCAAAGTCGTTTGTCACCGGCTCATTACGAGAATTATACGTGAGCTCTGCTGCGAAGCGTTCATCACCGACGTGACGATCGGTGCGGCAGCATCTTTCTAAAACGATGTTTCCCTTCCGCCCTTTGCGCCGAGCGACCGACGGGTAAACTAACTTCGTTACTGGAGTATCGCAAGCCACCCGTTCGAAAACGGATCAAACGAAAAATCTCCTCGAAAATCCCCGTCGTGGTGCCCCATAGCTCTGAACCTCGTGCCGTTGCCGCCGCTTCTGCTGCTGCCCCCGCTTCACTGTCGGCAGAACTACCGTTCCTGTTGCTCGAGCTCCTGAGCCCGGAGTCAGTGTGAGAGACAGAAGAAAAGACATGACAGCCCTCAGTGATAGAGTCTTTGGGAAGAAACAGCAAGAGAAATAGAGAGAGAGAGAGAGAGGTGGGGAGGAAGGAGAGAGAAAGCGACAAGCTGCGGGAAAGGTCGCCTGACCGAGTGGCTATTTAGTTATCCGGCTCGCAAGACCTCGGATCGGGAACAGTCGATGGTGTGATACTTTTCCTCCGTTCCACTCTCGAAGCACAGACAAAGAAAGCTGTATCCAGAATGCTACATCGAGCGACCAACCGGCCGACAGGCTATCCAGCAAACTCTGGGCAACCGTGGAAGCAGCGGTAGTGGTGGCGTCGGCATCATATTGCTTCCACATGGCCAGCTCTGTCCTGAGGCGACTCAACAAATGAAGCGACTACTCACTCTGCTGCCAGCGAGTCAGCCAACGAGCGAAGAAAGCCGCTCGCTACAGTCTACGCTGGACAACGCCTTTGTTTCACACCATGTATCAAATCAAAGGAAGAAAGGAAGAACACTATGCTCTTTGACTTCAACATCATAGAGCCATTCGTCAACTGAGTCGAACTCTGAGCCACTCCGTCAGTCAATCGGGTCGCTGACTCAAAGCCACTTTATCGATCATTGTCTTCGAATTTACGCGCGCGAGTATGGTACGCACACGGGCAACAACAAAGGCGACGCGACGCTTTCTTCGATTCTAGACTCAGCCCACGGATCTCGTTGTTCGTTTCCTTTTTTTCACGAGTTTCCAATTCCATCACAACGAACATGTGTTTGAACACGGATGCCTTTTAATCGCTCTTTCATCCGGTGAAGCGGCGGCGGCGACTGTACAAGCGAACAGATGACGATCAACGGATCGAATATTGTGGAGATCCATCGCGTGGGATTGATGGATGGATCGATTGATGATTGATAGATAGCCGATTTCTATGGAGAGGACATCAAAGTTTCAAGAGCATCTTCGAAAAGCTCTTCCTTTCCAGAAACGATTCTTCGGGAGGCATGATTGCCACAACAAAACGAATTCGCGATCGAGAAATGGTTTCATCGAGAGCGATGTGAGATTCACTCGCGATGGGATCTGCGAGCTTCGCGAGGTTTCTCAGCACGCGCGGCTAATGCTCTGATTTAGAACGGAGTTCCGAGTGGAATATCTCGGAACAAAGAGAGTGGACACGAAACCAAAGAAGAACTTCAGTCGGAGCGCGGCACTGACGAGAAAGCTTAGAGGCTCCGGCTCGAACTTGAAGCTTAAAGTGAGGATCGTTTTTCCTCGGCAGCGTTTCGTTTCCGAATCCCTGTTTCCTGTGACATGTCGGAAACCTTTCAGAAGGAGGGAAGACGGAGAAGAAACAAAAAAAAAAGAGGAAGAAATCCTTGAAGCCACGTGTTCCGATCGGAAAGCTCCGAACAATCTCTGTATCGTTTCGTGGTTGGGTCGCAGGCAGGAAGGCCGCCCGGCTGGATGTGAGCGCACGGCGAGAACTCTTGTATCTTATCCAAAACAAGAACGATTCCGTGAAACCTCCTCCGACCCCTCATTTTCCGACGTCGAGTCGTCGTCCTCGATCGAGGAAGGGTGAATAAATGATGGACGGATTCAAGCGATTGGTGAACGTATCCGATCAATCTACGAAAGACTCGCTCGTCCCCTCGCGGTTGGAACTTCAGAAACAAAGCTCCGTACTGGAGTTTGACGAACACTGCATCTGATTGCGAGCTCCTGAGTTTGTCTCCAATGTGAGATTTCCTCTTCTCCCGTCGTCGTTTTCCTTCGAAAGCGCCACCCACGACTCAAGACGTTCCTCAACCCGGGCGCCCGGGAGGTGGACGCCGGGCTGACCGGGTCGGGCCCTCTTATCTCTTGAGGGCCCTACACGATGTCCCCAGACTCCCCGGAGGGACATTGATTAGAACGACAAACAGCTCCCGCTGCTGCGGCTCTCTGGTACGCCTGGGAGAAGTTGTCGTTGCTCACGCAGAGTGACAATTATTGTTAAATGAATGAGAACTGCGTACACAATAGCTCCTGAATCTTCCGATGAAACGGCGAGAAAAGAGCTTCCACTTTAAATCACTCACACAAACGAGACAGAAAAGGAAAAGAGAGACCTTCGTCGCCTCGACTTTGCCAATGTGGAAACCATTTCATATGAGTTAGGGGATTTCTGTTCGAAGAAAAGCAAAAGGACGAGAGAACAAGGGAGGATGGAAGAACAGGAGAGACTGTCTTTTCTCGAATCGCGACTTTCGAGCACACGGTAGCCATCGAGATTCCTCGAATATTTCACCGTTCACCATGGACAGTCCACAACGGTGAGGACGCACAGCTCATTTTCCGAAACTTTTTCCCTCTAACCCCATCCTTCTTCTCCTCGGCCTTTATTTAACACCGGACTCTTGGCACGTGAGGTTTCGGTCTCGCCGGTCGTGAATTTCGTTGTCAAAGGTGATTTGCTCGATGGCTGCCTTTACCGGTCATCGTCTCTCCGTCCGTCCGTCCGTTCGGTCTCTCGGTTTCGTTGCTGCTCCTGCTGCCGGTGCTGGTTGCGTGTCTGCCAGTGTTTCCATTGAAAATAAACAGGAAGCCATCCGGATGAACGAGCGAACGAACGAAACTCAATGCCTGGACGGATTCAGTCCAGTCTACGACTACAGAACCTCCACTCGGTCGCTTCTCTATTTTGAAAGAAACCCTGAATGAAAGGAACCGAGAGACCAGAAATGACTTGTTCATGCTCTTCCACAGAATGAGAAAATTTTGAGGAAGCACCCGGCTTGAGAACGAACGAACGAACGAACGAGGCAGCCAGCCAGCAGACACGAGGGTGAACGCGGCATCATCATTGAAAAGAGTATGATCACAGTCGAAATGACACTTTGTGACAAACGGTTCTGGCGGCCAGCGCGCGCGCTCGAGACAAATTGTGCTAGAAATTGGATATGTCCCTTCAACCAGACTGAGTAGCTCTCCACGCAGAGGCTATGGTGATTCTATTTGCTTCGTTATCCGTAAACAAACTCGTACTACAACTCTGCGGCCTGGCCCACCCAGCATCAGCCAACAAAGCGACTTTGCTGTCGGTTCGGACCTTTTTCTGCTCGCTGGCAGCAAACTACTTGCTGTTTGTCGGTTCATCCGCCCGGATTCCCGTATGCGCTGTTCGGTGTCGGGGCGCGTATTCTCGAAGAATCCGCAAGATCAGCTGAATCCGACCTGTTAGTGGATCCGGCTGGCTGGCTGGCTGGCCTGTCCATTCGTCCGTCCGTTAGTTCGTGAATATGAAGAAGGGAAGGCCAACAAATAAACATTCGGAATGTTTGCTTTCGAATGTCCCACGCAGCAGCACCACCACCGGCAGCGACTACAACAGTCCCGCCAAAAGGCACGCCAGAGAGGTTGGCGGGATCCAACACCCCCGACCCAACCAGAACTTTATGGCGTCACTGGTGATGATGGTGGTGGCGGCGGCGGCGGCGGCATCTACTCTAAAATGGAATCTAGGACTTTAGTCCCGTCATCTCATGTCATAAATTCCGGCCAGCCAGCCAGCGAGTGAGCGAGCGAACATCTCTCCGGCCTGGCACGCCAAGCGACGAGTCAGAAGAGCAACAGAGCCGCCAACATACCCACACGCACGCATGCATTCATTCGCTCACAAACCGTAACCACGCCATAGACTCCGACATGGAACGTCTTCTGTAGTTTGCCGCTTCGAACGTTATGGCCCTTGCTGATATTGACGCACCTCGCCGAACGACGAACTTGTCTTATCGTCGAATTCGCTTCATATTCCCTCCCTCCCTGGTCGGTCGGTAGTTCGGTCCTCTTCCTCCGCCGCTCGATGGGAACAGCCTCCAACTGCTACTGCTCGCTTCCCCACCACCATTCCAAGTCTACCGACGACGCGACGCCAACTACGACCGCAGCCATTGTTCATTTCATGTAAGACACGACGTCATCAACGTCTCCGCTCTCCGAATGAGGAGAACGAGCGAAAGAGGTAATTCGAGAAACAATCGATAAAATCGATGGGAAAGGTCGGCACCGTCGTCGTTGAGGAAATGGGCGGAAACTTGGAAAGAAGAACAACGAAACGTTTTTCAAAACTAGTCGTCGACCAACGGCACGCTTCGGAACCACGGTTCTCGGGTCGATCGCGATCGAAATCACCTCATGATAAGTTTAGAAACTTCCAAAGTTGTAATCATGAAGTCAGAACCATTCCACTAGGAAGCAGCGTCCTCCAGAGAAAACAAAATTCCTTCTCGGATGAAATTTTCCGTGAACGTTTTGTTTTCTCGATTTTTCCCTTGATTCCCTCAGTGCGCGATTGCTTCTAGCACGAAATCATCATTAAGGAACTCACATCAGGAATCATTAGCGCAAGACTCGCATCAAGGTGAATACAAGCACGCTCGTGCGCACGCGAGAAGAACGGGTATCTCACTCACAATGTCAGGCAGAAACAGCGCCACGACGGTTGTAGGACGTTCTAAAATTCATTTGGCAACTTTCCTTCCGTGGCCTTGATGACCTAGGCCATTTCGGGAACGGAAGGCGAAAGATCGCTTTGGGAGCGTGAAGTCTGAATTCGAAAAAGTGTAAAGCCTCGTGGAAAATCGGTCACACCCTCGTCGATGAGTCGATCACTGTTGGACGCGTTGAAAGTTGCGTCGCTCCGGGTGTGGTCAACAGTTTGCTTTCGGCCTCCTGTCGGTTGGTCAGTCGACCGGTTGGCAACTCCCACCCACGAACTCACGCCACCCTGTGTAAGTTTCTTCCTATCTTTCTCGGCCTTTTCCGAGTCTTGGCTCAGAGAAAGTCAAAACAAGCGATGGGGGATGGGGGAGGGGGGAGTTGGGCAACTCGAGCAAGTCGAAACAGCGAAGACCAGGGCTAGCTCAGACGCAGACCATTGTCGCATGATCACAATGGGCCTAGAACAAAAAAGCGGACGGCAACGTTTAGGCGCTCGGTCAGCGGTCGGTTGCCGAGACCACTATACAATTACCAACGCCGCAATAAAAGGGATGAAGAGGACATCAGGACGCCTTTTTCTTCTTCGTCTGCTGCCGTAACGCTTTGAGAACGACGACGTCGACGACGACGAGCACCGCCACCGCCACCACCATTGAGGGGAGTGGAGAGAAGGCATGGTGAGCCCTCGGAGGCAAATCAAGAGAAAGAGAACTAAGTCTACGCATTAGGGAATTGTTCAACATGGAGGACGCAAATCTTCGCTTCGGACAACGCTCGTCCATCTACCCTCGGCGTTGTCCATTCGTTCGTAGTTACGTCAAGTAATTACGTTAAAAGTCCAATGGAGGCTGTCCAACTTGCCGAGCGGATACGATGCGCTGTAATCGTTTACCACATGGAAGTATTTTGGCAAGCGATTTTTCGTCAAGAAGTTTTTTGAGAGCATCTCGCGACGCCAGTGACAAAAACCCGAGCTGCTCGAGTCAGTCGTCGTTCGCTCTTGAAAGGAAGCAGTGGTTGGCAGGAAGGTAGGAAGAAAAAAGACAGTTCTTCTCGTTCCGTTCAGCGATGACAGGTCCGCCTCGATCCTTCGAATATGGAAACGTCGTCGTCTCCGTTCTCCTGTGTTATAATGACAAATACTGGGAAAACTTCTCTCGTGAACTGAAACAAACTCGAACGAGGAAGCAGAGCGCGGGGGAAACGACGATGACGAACGGTGAAGAAGGGGAACGACGACGGCGGCGGCGGCGGCGGAGAGAAACGGATCCTCTCACACAGCATAAAAATGCAAAACTACTCTTTGCCCGCGCGGTCCTTTCGTGTCGGCGGCAGTGGCGGGAAAGAGCTAACTGAGAAACGGGAAAACATGTGTAGCGACATCAGGATCCGAGCCGACCTGAACAGGCATGAAGAACAAGAGGAGAAAGGCGACCAGGCACGCTCGTTGTCTAAAATTGTCAAAGAACTCGTTCTCCAGCGCATTTTTATCGCCGCCTCGGACGAGAAGAGACGTTCCTTCATGTTTTCTCGTCTCACTCGATGTCTATCACGGACAGGATGCCTGTTCCGAACTCGGGTCGATGGCGACATCATAGGACAATTCTTTCACGCCACTGAAGTTCAGCAAATGCAGTCTGTTCGGAACCTTACGTCGAAAAAGGTCCAATAGTTCAACGATTCCTGGATTTCTTCGCCGGGTCTCCCAGCTGACCACTCGAAGAAACACTTCATGTATCGACAACATGAACTCAAACCCAGCGATTGCTGATACGCTGAGACTTGGAGTTAGAGCAGAGTGTCGCGTGGGGTCAGTCGATCGGATGAGAAAGCCAATCTATAACAATGAAAATAAGCAGATGAAGCTACGAGACGAGACCGATCAAGGGTCCTCCACAGAGTCGAATGCAGGAAAGCAGCATCTGCACAAACAGAACCTCACCTCATCCTCAAGAGCTCTACCGGCGTTTTGATTGGCAGTCTCAACGAGTTCGGCTTAGAAGTCGTCGAAAATGCCGAGAGCATCCCTCCCCGGCGAGCACTCCGAGTCATATTTCTAATCATCGCCATCAGATCTCGATCGACTATACTCCGCATCGATCGACCTAAGGGATGCGCAATCGATGAAAATGATCGACGAGAGACCCGGAAGTGGTTCAGAATCGAGCGCGATAGACAACGCGGTTGCCAAGTAGCCCTGTGCTGATACCGCGTCGAGCAACGTGGTTTTCGATCAAAACCGAGAAACAGGTTCAAAATTCAGTCGCAAGGGTTCGCGAATGCCGTCTTGAAAGCGAATGGCTCTAAGTTCTTCATCGAGCTCACGCGGTGATTGAACCAGGGGCCAGGGGCGCGAAGATCGGGAACGGGACCACTGAGGAGTCGGAGCAGCGTTTGTTGGGGAGCACCATTGTCTCTTAGTGTGCAAGTGTATGTGGTCTAAAGTAGGGGCGTGAAATTGAGAGTTCAATTTCAACCGGGGAAGTGCTTCCCAGAACGGGGAAAACTCAAGTCGGAGGATTTTGGCCCGCTATGCCAGGCCGGGGGCCGGCACGAGGGCAGAGATGTGAATGGAAGGATGGACAGAGCGAACAACTCAAGATCGAAAGCTCGTTGCACGCTTGGTGGAGCGACGCGAAACATTAATTAAACTCATGTCACGCTCAGCAACGTCGAGCGAGCTTGAGAAAGAGTGTAATCCGCCCGATCCCTTCCACAACACACGGGCCAAACTCACTTGCCCCCAATTCCAGCTTGCCCATGTTCCCCTCCCGCTCTTTCTTCCCCCGGAACGCCACACTTGTTCGCCCCTTTTCCAACTCCCTTCCTCAAACGCATTCCCAACTTGAAGCAGCTCATTCGCTTCAAGCATCTCAAAGTCGGAACCCTGTTTTCTTTTCTCTCGAAACCGAATTACGAGGAATTGCGGAATAGTTGCGCTCGCTTATCCTTTTTCTCCTACCTGACTCGTGTCGGTCCTCATCCACGCCCCACTCCTCTTAGGTATCCTTGGCAAGTGAGAGTTCTCTCTGCAACCGGTGAGTTCAATCACCATAAAGTGCTTATCTGGCTTCCGGTTGCCAAACCTGCGGCTGTGAGGTTGCTTGCTCGGTAGGTAGGAAGGAAGGTAGGCGGCTAACTCACCCGAGCAGGCGAGCGAGCTTGCTGTGAAGAAAGGAGCACTGTGCAAAGATAAGATATCTCGCTATTTCGTTGGTGGACTCTCGTCGCAGCGATCGTCGTCGTTGTTGATGTTGTTGCTCCTGCTGCTGCTGCCGCTGCTGTTGGTGTGGTTGCTCCCAGCGGCAGCCGCCGCACACCCCACCCCGACAACGACATCGCAATCCTGGTCGTCGACACCGAAGCACGCAACTATCGCCGCCATCGATTCAGTCCTAAAGAGAGTTCGAGAGAAGCGAGTCAAGGGCTCGAAACCGCGAATTCATCGGAAACCTCGAGTCCGGAGCGAAAATGAGTCGGTCAGACCGAACTCGGTCATTTTCGTCGTTTGCTAGATGACCATGCCAAGCTGTTCTGTTCAAACAATGTCGGTGGTCATTTGGTTGTGTTCGCGGCGTTCGTCCTTGTGTTCGCTTGCCCCGCGCAAGTCGGCAAACTGAGTAGCTGTTCTGTTGCTTGCTTGTCAGACCACCAAATGGCTGACTGCATATTCGTTTGTGCAGTGAAACGTGAATTGTCCCTTGATTGTGGCAGAACGGGGAGGGGAGGGGACATTCGGTCCCCCTGCCGTTCTCGTAGCTGCCTCAACCCACCGGGGCAACGTCGAATCTGGCGTAGGTACGTCGTTCCTCTACGAACAGATAATTTTTGCCACCAATCTGTTTCCACAATCTGCCTGTTGCCTGCGGACTCGTTTTCGGCGGTGTTTTCTTCGCCTCGTTAAACTACAAAAACTTAATCCCGTCGTAAATTTCCACCGCATCCCCTCCTTACCGTGCTCGCGTTCGGTCGCGGTTTCGGCGCGAAACTCGATACCAGCAGACCGCCGCGCGAAAACTCCGGAAATCATGAAATCCGCACCTGATCGAAGCCGTAGGTCGTCGGCGAATGAAGTTTCGAGTTCTCGCGTCGTATTCCCCAAACCAAAAGGGAAATTAACGAGTCTCGATTCGAAAACTTGACAACGGGACACAGGAAGTGTTAACGGAAGGATCGGCGAGGTGCGGAAACTCGGTCCGCTTCAACCAGGCGCGTTCGTTCCCTGGTGGGTTAGAGGGCCAAATATAATTGTGGTGTCGATGTATGTTTGCAGCGCACATCCCTTAACAATAGCGTCGCTGGAGCGAAGTGTCATGGCACCACCACCACCACCATCACTGATTAAATTCAATAATCTCGCCAGCGTTTCCCTAAGTCTCAATCATCAATTGGTGCGATGTGCGATGTCGATCAGCCGAGAAGGGAGGCGGAAGAGGGGCATCGCGCGAAAAAAAAAAAACTTCGGACGCATAACAGTCCCTGTGCTTGACACCGAGTCGGCCTTCCTCATTTTCTCCATTCACTCCCTCTCCCCCTGGCCTGTTTCGTCGACCCCTAATAACCGAACAATGAACTTAACGTTGTCAGCTTAACTTTTGAAGAGTGTACTTCTCTTGGTCGTTGGTTTTCCGTTCGATTGTCAGCCTCTCGAAACAGCTGTTGAGCAGCGCCGACTCGAGCTCTTGGTCAAGAACCATCTGCTCGTCAAGTGTATGCAGAGCCACCCTCTCGGTTCCCCCAGCTCGTTGCCGCTAATTCTGCGTTTCGATATTTCTCCCGCAAAATGATGAACCTTCTTTTCGGAGCGACTCGGTCAGTGTTTATCGCGCGTCCAACCGATCGCAAACAACTCTTGAGCTTCTTCTTGATTTAGGTGTCCGCTTTACAACCATTTAAAGACTCTCTTGCGTAGAAGCTATAAACGTTATCCAGTCCGCGCACCCACCGGCCCTTGCTTACTCCTCTGCCCCTACCCCGAGTCTTGGACGTCTACCATGAAGTAGGAGCTCGCTCGCTCGCGTGCTGTCGGTCTACCGTTCACCACTGGGCTGCTAGCCATTCGGGTAACGGAGTGCGAGTCGTCAAGGATCACGGTCAAACGCTTCGTTCAGCAAACAACGAGGCCGCCCACACTCCTGGCAGGGACTCAACGATTGCAGGGTGAGGACGGGGTGAGATTCGAAATTTGTTGGCCCACTCAACTTCCGGCGTTACTTCCGAGTGTATAAAGTTTGGCTGGCACACGACAAACGCCCGAGTGCTCCCCGGCGCGCTTCCCTGTCCGCTCGAGTCAAAATCTAGGTTGCCTCCTCGCTGAAAGCCGCAGGAGCGTCGTAGAAGCCACCGAACGCGATAGGGAACGAGCGAACACAGGATAGAGAGCTTGGTCGGTCGGTCGCTCGGCAGGATGTGCACAGAGAATATTAAATAGAACGCCCAGCGGGTGGGTCTTCAACCAACGAGCGGGATGTGAAGCTGGATACGCGGCTAGTTAGTTGCTTGGCTGCTCGCTCGCCCGCTCGCCCGAATGCTCTACTGGAGAGACAGATCAGATGGAGCCTCATATTCCTCGTTGCCTGGATCATTAGGCCCGTGCGAGTCATGTGTATGCTCCATATTGTCAACGGAGCCGATTGTGATTGCTGGTGTCGGCGGTTTGAGAGCGGCGGTCGAAGAGAAAAGGTTTGGAGTTTGAATCGACAAAACCTCGAATCGGCTGTCAGTGAAAGAAACGCAAAACAATCCAAGAAACCATAGAAATACGCAGAACCGGGATTCAAAGCGAGTCTCCATGGCGGACGGTGTCGTTCCCAGATCCGGGAATTTCCGACTCGTTTCCAGATCTTCTCGCACACCTGCAGGCGGAAGTGAAACTCAACGAGATCAAGCGAGCGATTAATGCTGCTGACAACATCAGACACGACACTTTTGAGCAGGAAGCCATGTGGCAACTCGGTGTGGAAGACAAAAACCGAGCGCGAACATGTTTCGCCGCGACCGTTGGAAGATCCGGGCGCGTTCCCGAGCATCCGTCGCGTCGTCTGATTTCGTTCCGAGTTGTTGACTCGAGACTATTAGCAGTTGTTTCTGCTCTCTTCTCTATTTTGAAATATTCGTTTATCAGTTCGGCTCTTTTTGTTCTCTCTTCCACAAACGAAGGCCGCGAGTGTCGAGGATTTCGGAGTCAAAGACGAATCCGTCGCTGGTTGTTCGCTGCTCGTCGAACTTCTGAGTCGGCATCGAGAAATCGATTGGAAAACAAGATAAGCAATTCGTCAAGTCGGAACCGAACTTGGCGATCTCGAGATGAATAGCTTTCTGTCGAAGCGGCTGGTTTGCAGCGCCCTCGTTTTCCGTGCCAGATCGTTTACCCGATGCCCGGACAGTCAGACAGGCTGCTCGTCCAAGTCAGCGCGATTCCGCGAACACTAAAGCCCTCATCGAGTGCATCTAAACGCAATGAGTGTCCGTCTGGTCGACCCCGCCCCTCCGTCCGACCGCCTGTCCCGTTCTCTTCCTGCTCCCTCTTGATGATCCACTCTCATTACAGAAGTGGCACCGAACGCGGGACAGGACAGAACGAGATAGCACTCTGCACAGGATTTCCGTCCGGACGGTGAACAGATTTGTCCTCGAACGCCAAAGGCAGACGGACAAATTTCAAACTTCCGTTAAAGTTCGCTGATTCTCTGCCAAGTCGCTCGGCTGCCTGGTGCTCATTCAATTCTCAAAGGAGCGAGCGGGACAACGAGAAAGAGAATATCGACTTCGGCACAATTCAGTCATGCATCACACACAAGTGCACATTCACTGACGCAGACAGTCATTCAGTCCGTCAGTCGGTCGGCCGGTCGGTCATATATCGGACTTAATGGCCACCAGTTAACTCGGTCTCCAAGGTACCGCGAGCGGGTCCCTCTTCCGTTCTCGAGCGAACGGTGGAAGGGACGGAGAGCCCAAACCCTCAGGACAGGTGGAAGCCCCAACGACTGAAACCAATATCCCGTGCCGTACTTCCGGTCATTAGAAAAGTTCGTCGTCAGTTTGCGGCTCTCGATTTCGGAGTCCGCGAGTAGTTCTGACACTGCGGGTTGGAAAACTTCAAAAATAGATCGGCTTTCCGGAATCAGCTGCTTCCAACCTCTCGAAATTCCCACTTCGTGAAAGAAAAGGTATCCGTGGTGGAGTTTCCAAAAGTATTAGGAATCAGAGATTTTCCACAAGCCGGTCAACTCACTTCTCGGGAAGTTGGAAAACGTCGCGCGCCGAAGGCTCTCGAATCGACATTCTTTCCGAAGGCAAGGTGTCGCCGGAGGAAAAAAATAAAGTGTAAAAAGTTCCGAAAGTATTTTTTGTCGGCCTGGAAGAAGCCTATTAGGCTTCCGTTAGGAGAAAGACGGGAAGCGAGCCGACAGCAGCTGATGGTGGCGGTGGCGGAAAGTGGGGACGGCGAACGGGCGACAAGTTGCGCCGGCGTTCCGTGAGTGCCGAAGGGAATCTCGACAACGCACATAAATCGAGAAAGTTCGAGAAAGCGACTTGGAGTCGTTCAAAGTGTGGACTGGTTCGGCGACGTTCGCACTCCTTTCCGATTGACTCCGCCCAACGAAATGACCTTCTACGGCTGAACTTCGTGACACCTTCAATTATCCTTTATATGATGATGATGATGATTCTAGTCGCAGTTCGCGGGGACTCTTAGTCTAAAATGCACGCGTTCCTAACTGCTCGCCGTACACAGCATGACCGTCGAGTCGACCCGGGACCAGGTTAATGGATTCGCAAATAATTCGACGACGGCGGCGAGCTCGATGAAAATCACAGGAATCTCTCCTCTTCACAGGAAGTTTATAGAGCTACATGTCCTCCGAGGAGACCGCAATCTGAAGTTGGATGGAATCCGAGGCGAGCGGTCGTTTGCAATCCGAGACGAGTCCCGCAATCAGAACATGTTGTTGGCTCGGTGCTTTTTAATAAACGATCCTCAACGACAGAAGGAAGGCACTGGAATGCGTTACGTTCGTCGGTGGCGACGACGACGACTTCGGGCAGCGGGATCGTTCGTTGAGAGAACGAGCTCCGGTCGTGAGAAGAAGGACTTGAGGAGGTTTCAATGAGTCGTTAGAGAGCTCTCACTTAGTCTAAGTGCATTGTCCTTAATTGAATCGAGATCGTTAGAAGGAGAACGGCCAGGAGGAGAAGGAGCACGAAGAGGAACTAAAAGACTTCAGTCAGTCGGCGGACGGACTTGCGATGCGCACAACGAAGCCGTTGATGTTCTGACAGACTCTTCGGGTTTTCCTCGTCTCCTTTTTCGATTCCTCACCGAATGCATTATTCGTCTGGAGGTTGCAACTCGTGGAACGCTCGTGTGCTTAGCAGTTCGTTGGAAACAATCTCCGAACCATCGACTGAGGACAGTATAATACTTATGGAGCGACTGTAATGGACTCCTTATCGTTTTATTAAGGATCTCTCCTCTCAGTCAAGCTCCCGTTCTCCTCTCGGTCGCCCTCACTTCAGAGATCGGTCTGACTTTTCGTCGCTACCCTCAGGATCGAAATTTCCGTTTTCTCCTTAGAAGCCGCGCGGTTCTCCTCATTCTCTATTTCATGAAACTCAAATCCCCTCCGTCTCCTTTACGCGGCCTTTTTTTTCGTTCTCCTTTTTCGAGCATCCCCCTCCCCTCCCTCCTTCTCGGTAGGCGAGTTTCAAGGAGACCAGGGAGCCGGTTTTCCAATTTCATTGACTAGAAATGAAGCAAGAACTCATCCTCGAGAAGCCATGAATCTTGTCGCTCGATAATGGAAGACAGGCTGCCGCGGCAAGAGAATTTCTTCCCCCACCCCCTGACTCCCTCCCCCCCGTCTTCTCTGTCTAGTTGCTAAGGAAATTCCCACTTCGCAAGAGTCGACAATATTTCATGAACACACGCTTCCGCGATCGTCTGGAACACCTCACTGGATTCCGAACTTCTAGGATCCCAGCTCAACTATTCTCTTCTCCTTCTTCTTCTGCAATTTTTCTAGCCCCGAGTTCCTTGCTTCGTAGTCAGGCGTGTATATTAATCTCGTCCGACCTTCCGGCGGGCGGCAGGAGGAGGCTGGTTCTTTGCAAAAAACCGAGCCACCATGAACAGATCGGTGTACCTGACTTCGCAATACCCCTAACCGTTCTTCGACCTGAAAATCCTTGCAACGGCTGACAGTGAGGTGGAGCTGGCAAACCTCTGCTCGACAGAAAAACTTCGAATCACCCTCGGACGCTTCGAAAGAAATGAAAAATACAGAAGCTTTCCGAAGTCTCAGAAACCTCGGAAAGGATCGGCGGCTGCCGTCGGTCGTCGGCGTTGCTGTTACCGTCCAAGATAAGCAGATTACCGAGATAAGTGCCACCAAGCCAAGATGAAGAATACACCCGATGGACATTCTGTTCGGGAACGGAGCCGTTAGAGAGAAAGAGAAGACGAGCGTCTGGAAAATACGGCCGACTAAAAGCAACCGAGCTAAAACCTCCGATGGAAACCTCTTTTACGCTAGAGTGCCCGAGAGTTGCGACGTGGGAATCCTCTCAGAATGGACAGACGAACCACTTTTCATTCATTATTCTCCGATTACAGAGCAGAAAAGAAGCCAAGTTCGATTGAAGTCTGGTGAATCTCAGATCAATCAAGAAAGTTTCCGAAGTTCGGTCTGAATTCATCCGGCCTTTCGACTCGGTCCACGGGGTCGCATCACTCGAGTTGTCCTTTTGCTTCTCTGTTTCGATTACGTCATCCCTCATAGTAAAATGTTGCAAAGTTTACGAGCGGCAGTTTCGATGCTCTCGCTCGGCCACCGCTCGAACACTCCAGACCACGAGCCCGCCAAACTGGCTGAGAGAGAAGGATCAAATAGAGAGAGAGAGAGGGGAAGTGGGGGGGAGGGCGCTCTCGGTCTTAATCCCGGTATTCAAATCGCCGACAAGGTTCTCTGATGCAATTGATTCATTCATAGCCGATTGCAAAGATGTCGGATCTGCGTCAAAGCATCAAGCCGAGCCGCGCTAATCCTCCATATGGTCACGGGTTCGCTGTCGCAAAAAGCATCGAATTGCGATGTCGCGAAAGGCTAACTGAGCGGCCATCCATGGCCAATGGAGCAAACGCCACGCTTTCATGCATTTAGCGGCGTTCATAAACCCTTCCGTCACCGATTTACGTTGCCGCCAGAAACACACGGGCCGGCAGAGCAGTAAACTAGTCAGAAAAAAAGTATGTCGCATTTTACGATTTCTGAAAGCGCATTTGGAATCGCCGGCCGACAGAGAAACTAGGTTCTAACTAACTACAAAGACAGCCGGAGAAAAGGTCTGAGACAGCCGGAGCGAGTGATCCACAGGAGTCTGACAAACTGGCCTCCCAACCGTCTTCCCGATCGTAGGGGGGACCCAATTGAATTTTAATGCTCAATATGTCGCCTGATGTCTTTGTTTGCGGAGCATAAACCATATTGAGTTGGACTGGAGCTTCACGCCCGTGTCGGGTTTGTGTGAATAGTCGAATTAGTGAGCTTCGATGGATTGATGAGTTCGGAACGGGGGGTGTGATTCGAGCCTCACGGCCGTGCAGAGTAGTTATCCGACCTTGCACTGTCTTCTCGAGCTGGCCGTCGTCTACATACATACACATATGCAAAGCTCGCCAGCTCGTTCTGACATTATATTAATTATATCGGAATGAAAACGAGCCGGAGCCCGGCTTCGACACCTGACAATGACGCATGACAAGGACGCGGACTCTGGATTCTCTTTCCCGCTTTCCCCGCTGCTCCTGTTATCCTCGACCCTGACCAGACAACGGGTCTGATTATAACGAATGGTTGTCCTTCAAGTAAGGTGAGCAAAAACGACGACAACCGACAAACTAATAAACAAAGATAAAAGAAGACTCACCTGGATTAACAGCTGCAGCATTGTGCACTTGGGCCGAGACGGCCAGGAGAATCACGATGACGATGTGCAGGACCGCCATGTCAGCTCTTTTCGTCCTCGGCGTCACCGGTCGCACACCCGGCTTCATCGTCGTCCTCATCCTCATCACAACCAGAAAGCAGCTCTCATCACGCGGCTTACTATCCTGCAATGAAAAACGATCATTTAGCCGAAAGCTACGATTTGTTCCTTCCGAGTTCGATCCGTTCCTCATCCTTCTTGTAGCCTCGTTCCCATCAAGCCAACAGGGCAACTATAGGCCGAGCAATTTTAAAGTTTGCAAGCCTTCTTGACGCTTCCTCGGCGGGCGCTTTTCGTGTTTTTCGTTTTTTTTTTGCCTTGCCCTTCTCGTCGTTGTTTCCTCCTTCTTCTTCGTCGTCGTCAAAGCCGTCAATCAGCTGAATCCCCACTAGAGGCCCGAGGGCACGTAGGCGCTCAAATCCCATCGCGTACGGTCGTTGCGTCTCCAACGCCTAGATAGCACATGAACTACATCGCATCCCTTGCTCAAGTAGCCTCCCGCGAAGCCCCCTCCCCCTCCTCGCCCCTACCCCCCCCCCCCTCCCGTCCTTGCCCCTACTCCCCCTCCCCGTTTCTGCATCTTCCTTGTTTTCCTCATCCAAGCCTTTCCGCGCCCAGTTCCGCTCGAGCGAATTCTCTGCTGGAACACGTCTTATGAGAGAACGCGCGTGAACCATGAGCCCATGCAGTATGTACATACACACATACATTCATATATAGAGAACAGTGCGCGGAGTTGACAGTTCACAAAACGCCGGCAGCAACCACGGAATCTCGTGAACGCAGTTGACTCGGACTTTATCGTGGCCAGGCTGTCGGCAAAAGTAGTTGCGACTACGAGAGGATGTTTGCGAGACGCCGCCGTTTGATAAGGGGCCGCCAGAGCAAATATGTGCACTTTGTTAAACTAAGATGGGGCGTCCTGCATGTATGCGTGCATGCATGCATGTATGCTGAGGCTCTCTTGGGGTACTGTTAGTCTGCCAGCGCCAGAATGTCGTTGGATCGACCAACTCGGTGTATGTACTCAATCTGCTCGATCCAAGATCCTCGAACTTGTCCCAGTTTCACGTAATGCTCTTCCGATCCAATTACGAAGTCACCTGGTGACATATTGTGCGAACATCATTGTCTGAGTTTGTTTTGTGTCTCTGGCTCGGTTGGATATCCCGTGGGGAACGTGCGTTCGCTCAACATAGACGACGGAACGGGTGTTGGAATCGAGATCAGCGTCTGAATCTGTTTTTGAGTGCACGGACGAGCGACCGAAGTCAGCATTGACGAAAGCCATAACATCGACCAGAACATCGGTTACTCGGTATCAAAGCTGCCACAGTTTCTGTTATTCCGCAGTGACTGAATGATCTCGGCGCGGATGTGTTATGACTGGCAGTCGGGGGTCAGTCAGTCATCCTGTCCGCCTGCATGCCATAGAGCTCGCCATGGGTTCAGGCGGACATCAGCAAATTGGACTGACGATAGGCAGCTGCCAAGCTGAGATTTTCGAACTCTGAAGCTTTCGACAAGAATTTGGGAAACGCTTCTCCCGCAAAAGGTGGTCGAGATTTCTGGCATTGCAGCGGGTCTCGGGTATCCAAACCTGTTCGAGGGTGGAACGTGAGCTCGAGCTAAGCTACAGCAGGTTTATGACGGGAGAAATCATTCGATGATTATCACTCGTCGCGGCAGTTGACATCAAGGTGGAGTCGCCCCTGGTCTAAGAGTTTGATGACTCGTTCCTTTACTTGAAGAACTTCTCATCATTCGAGAGCTCAGATGCGATTTTCACGTGTTTTCCGACCTCGGGATTTCTCTTCTTTCCTTCGGAGCGCGGGATCCTCGCCCCCTTCCTGGACGGCGGCATCGGAGCGTTTGGAATGTTTGCGTAGATTCTCCATGGTTGCGCGAACCCATGCAAAGTTTGATATGTAAATTTTATTCGTGTAGTCTCACTTGAAAATACTTATGCTGCTTGTTGTCGTGCATTTCATATCGACCAGCAGTTTCAAGAATGCTCAGTGTCGGCGATGCTCTATTTTTGATAGCGCTCCATGAATCGTCTTAACGGGCTGGAAACCCAGGAGACGATTCGTTCGGAAATAGAAAAACAGGAGAAATAAAATAGTGTGGACCGATTCTAGCCGAAGATTGGAGCTTACCGAGGTGCGAGCTGCTCGATTTACGGGTGCTCAAGACGCCGCTCGCTTCAGTTTTTTTCTTAAAACGGATTTCTCGGATCTCATAAACGCTTTCTCGAGCCCCGATTCCCCGCGACGAAGTCTGCTGCTCCAGCTGATATTGTGACAGCACGCAACAGATTTTACGGCAAGTCGACCGATCGGCCGCCCGCCCGCCTGTTCGAACGAACGACCAGCCAGTCAAGCTATCGATCGAGCGGTTGCTAACTTTATTGTCATGAAACACAGCTCGGCGAGCATTTCAGCCAGCCGCTATTATGGAGCTCTAGAGTCAAAAACTAGCGATGCTCCGGAGCCAACGCATAAACACTGAAGTCGTTAACCAACAACGTAAGCTCAACGTCGCCGCCGCCGTCGCCGCCGTCGTCGTTGTTCAGCGCGGCCCGTGGTGCTTGAGGTGCATGGAAATTGACAGCTGCGTGATGGCCGAACGTGAGCTGGACCTCCCCATCTATTGAAGTGGTGACATTTGACGTCGACGTCAAGAAGCGCCGATACGCGCAATACACAGAAAATCAATTCCCAGAGCCGAAAGCGAGCGTTTCAAACTTGATTAAAACACACGGGGACGAAGATGGACGAAGTCGTCCTCCCATCTTTGCTTTTCCGCCGCGGCTCAACGGAATTCAGTTGTCCGTCAGTGACTCCCGCACCGGCAATTTTCTCCACATTTTTTCTCTTTTCTCCATTTTTACTATTCGAAAGGTCCTCCGCGGAGCTGAAAACAAGTTCCGACCGAGGCGACTTTCAAATTAAAAGGAGAAAAAACTCGACGGAAATCTTGATCCCTCTGCCAGCCAGCATTGTGGAACTCGAGTCGAAAACCACTCGCCGTTTTTGTTGCTGAGCTTTTTGGCGCGATTTCCCTTTGAATTGATGGAGTCTGCGGCACGAGGAACGGACTGGAAGCAAGAACTTCATCAATAACAGCCGCAGTGCCCACGGAAAATGGAATGAGAAAGTTGTTGGGCAGTCAGGATTGAGTTTTCGAGAATGAATGGTAGTAGAACTCATTTAAATAATACACTCGCCGCAGCAGAAGACAGATAGACAGACAGACTCGGTCCCGTGGCTCCCGGAATGGTCAGAGGAATATTCATGCGTGAAGCACGATGGAGATTTGGATGCCTCCCGCAAACCTCACTACGCGATCCCCCCTCTTGTTCTCCTTCGTTTTTCCTTCTCCACCTTCTCCAGAGGCTCTCAGAATCGTCGGAGATACCGAAGGAAACAGCGAGAGACTTTATCGAAATCTTGCAGAAGTGGAGCGGTCCGGAGACCCTCTCTTCCACGGGACATTCTTGCCGATCAGGCGATCGCTCGATTCTCTCGTTCAAGCACACGTGCTCGGTCCATTCAGCCCCGAAGCGACTGTAATTGAACGCATCGCGCTGGCGACAGACATCGCACTCGTAAGAAACGGTTCATTGTTGACAGTGAAAGGAATAACGAAAGAGCAAGAGACTCTCCGAATGTCAATCTCGGACTGTGTTGCCATTGCTCTGAGCGACAATAACGCCGCGCCGGAATTAGGGATCGAACATCTCTCCCTTCGGAACCCCTGTTCGGCGTATGAATGCACGCACGCACGCACGCCTCGATCTCTTGTAAGTGCAGCGATGTATGTGTAGCCGGTGTATCGAGTAGGCGTCGCAGGCATAGGCAGAGGTACAGCACCTATCTGCTATACCCGGAGGAAAGTTCTCATTTGCCGTTTGTGTCATTACAATAGCTCGCCTGCCGATTGACTGACTGACAGTACGGATGACTAGATGGATGGTTGACAACATCGATTCCATGCACGATTCACACTTCTTACCGTGCTCGTCGGCACAATCGAGTCGTTTTAAACAGAAAAGATGGGAGCGATGGCAGTGCCCGACGCGAGTCGATTCAATCAGCTCAATGTCGGGCCCTGCTCTCTATGGACCCGTCTTCCGACTACAGTTCAGGTATTCAGGCGCGCTTAATCAAAGAACGGACGACGCGGCCGAGCCCACTCTCGTTCGTCCGTTATTTGCTATATATGCAATTTTAATGCGATGTCCTATCTCAGCATCGTTCCATCACCGGGCAGCAGGGGCGGCAGCCTTGACAGCAGTTTACCGGCGCGGCGGTGGATGAGACACCACCAATTAATAACAAACAGACGTAGTCAGACAGAACTCTATGAAAATCGTCAAAAGACTCTCGCCAGCGGAGATGAAACGAACGAACAACGAACAAGCTTTGAATGAAGACCCAGGAGGGCAAGAGCCTGCTTTACAAATGACAGTCGGAATACCACGCGCGGGGACTCGACAACGACGACAACAGCAACACCAATTGGGAGAAACTCGAGGGCCTCTTGTTCGAGATCATCCATGAAGATATGTAATCGAGGATGACTCGGAATTTCTACCCTCGGACGAGATGCTTTCTTCCTTCAAACGACAAATTACATTTGACAACTTCGTTTCGTCTTCTCGAGAGCCCCAATTCGAGACGAAATGACAGAGCCTGCCTCATTTCGTTTTACGTTTCTCGGCATCGTGCTCAACGAAGTCGTTCTGTATTCCTCACGGAGATCATTCCGCGTCGAGCGGGTTGTCGTTCGGTAACGAGACACGTAACGGAGAGAAAACGCTCTTTTCTCTTCGGTTTTATTTACTTTTACAACGCGCTCAGACCCAAGGAATGCCTACCCAATTGCTCTGTATACAAACGTTTTTTCCCCGCTTGTCACGCAGGGGGCCCGCCTGTTCGCCTCCAGGGCCTATTCGCCTGACTAACTAGCTGGCGGCTCGACTAGTTCGTTGTCTGACTGGGGTCATCTAAACAACATCACGCAAACGTTGTCCCAACAACGTTGACATTTCTCGCCGGATTAGACAAAGCGACCCGTCTCGCTTTACTACTTGAGGGCTCGTACGTTCGTCGTATCATGCTCGCTCCCTCCGCACTTCGTTTCGTTTATTCTCGGATCCTTGTTTTCGTCGTCAGGATCTTTCCTGCGGAGAACAATAGGCACACCGATCGATCGTTTCGCGTAGAGTCTTGTTAAACCCAATTCGTCGGAATGTTCAAAAATGAGCAGCCCCTCGAGAAGTTGAATTTATTTACGACTCCGACTGCTTTTCGAGATGTTTATCAATAGTACGCGCTGTGATCGATTCGCGTCGATAACTTGTTTCTAGTTGAGGTTCCGATTCAGCGAACTCGCTCAGCTGTTTCGATTTCTCACAAAATCTGAAAACGCCGCGCCACTAATCCCTAAGCCAAAGATCGCATCACGCTTTCTTCTGTCCGGTAATCTTCTGTCGACGCCTCATATCTATATCGACGACGAGCGAGAAGCAGCAGCTTCCTCGGCGAAAACCGCCACCATCGGTCTCAGCAGCAGCAAAAGGCAATAATAGTTATTGCTGAGTGATTAGATATAAATGACCCGCGACCCAGGATTACATTATAATTAGAGACGGATGAGATAAGAGCATCGGCAGCACCAACCTCGTGTCGCTTGATTCAAGACAACGTTCTCAGCGTCTGTCGCCGAAGATACGGCGTATTCGTCCGATAGCAGCGGTCTTTTCCCTTCAAGCTTCTGGTTCGCTTTCGCTTTACCTTTCAACTCGCTCGGAACTTAGTTTTGGCTCCGAAAACCATCATCTGATTCCGCGGTAGTAAAAGTTCAGTTCCGCACACCAAAGCAAGTCCTTTCCTTTCTCCTTCCGACCAATCCTACGTGTTATCTCGCCAGTTGGGAGATGTAGTCGCATTGTTGCGTTCAATTATTGTTCAATTTTGCCGTAGATCAGCAGGCTTCACTGCACGATTAGGGAGACGAAAGTGATCTGTCCAAGTCAGCGGAGGGATTTCTCGGTTTGTTACAAGATTCACGGTTTCACAACTCGTCGGAAGTCCGCGACGAACGAGATTGTCGCTGCTTGTCATTCGTCAATTGAGTCTGAAGCATGACCTTCCCGAAGTGTCTCCAAATTACAAAACACGATGACCTTCAAGCGGTAACAATCAGTGCCAGCACGGGCTGTGGAAATCGCGAACAACATGTTCTCAATCACGAGTCATGCTCGACACAATCGGACATCCTGCTCACCGATGACCACAACGCAAGAGAGCGAGGGAGAGAGAGAGATAAATTGAAATCAGAGACCGCGAGAGAGATCATGGAACATGAACGAAAAGGACTCCTATGAGAAACTTGTTGTTGTTGGTTCCGTACGCTCGGTTGCGCTCAATTTTCAACCGGACGGAGGTGAAATGAAAATAGAGTTTTTTAGGCGAATCCGCAGAGTTTCTGGTTGCTTTACTCTCGAGGTTTAGATTGCCGCGCCGGCGCATTGAGATCCAAGGGAGTCCGACTTTCGGGGGGGTTCGGAGGGGGAGAGAGAGTTCGAATGGATCGTTGAACGAAAAAATAAGAAGAGAGAAGATTCTGTGAAGAAACGGAGAGAGAAGCACATTCGGCGGTCGCGGGAGGGAGCGTGAAACCTCGAGCGCATTTCACATCGTTCGAGATTTGGCCAGCTAGATCAGAGGTGTGAATGGATTCAGGGGAGGAGAAGGAGGGTGAGAAGGAAGGATCAATGACATATCTTGTTTTGCTTTGGGGTGGATTCCTCGATGGTGGTTGGGTTCACATACGAGACAGCGCTTGTCACGTGATCTATTTCACATCCTAATTTGCTAAGAAGCCTGAGAAGGCCGAGGTTCCTCTATTTTCCTTCATCGATTGATTGATTGATTGATTGATTGATGGATCCTCGCACCGAACTATGGATTACTCGTGGAAACTCACGAAACTGAATTCCGGCTCCACCCAAATTCGGGGAAATCTTAATCTGAGCTTAGCAACGTAAAAGCCTAACTCGATACAATCATTTCAGACATTCCTAGATGTTTGAGAGATTTTCGGAAATCCTTTCGGGTGAGTATTGAAGTCGGCCGCAGCTTCTTGTGGAATGAATTCGGCAGAATGAACAACTCACCAACTCGCTGGGCGCTCGAAGGCACGGATTCGATCTCTGATCGAGGCGTCGATCAGCTGATGCTGATGTCGCAAGGTTTCAGCGAGCGAACGAAGGGGGAGGTGGGTGTCTGGAGTCTTTTCCCGGTCTCCCCAATCAGAGATATAGCCGCCGTTAGGCAGTTCCACAGCGCGTCTTTATCGCAATCCGATCCAGAGACACACACGTGACTTGCCTTGCCTGTCCAGCTCTCAGGATTCAGCAAGCAAGCAAGCAAGACATCGACTTGGTTTCTCCTGTCGTACAACTCCTCTCACCGACTCCTTCGGACGTTCAGGAGTTCGACCGAGGGAAAGCGATTCACGTGCTAAAGTTCCGGATTCGAACCAGATTGGAAAGGTTGGGTTCAGGAGCGCGGAGGCCGTTGCTCCCTCCTCGTCAAAGGTTCTTCCGGAACCGTATCTGAAGTCGCAACGACTCGACGGCGCAGCTCCTGACTTCGCTCAGAAGCCGTTGATTGCACCGCCGAAACGTTCAGACCCGAAAGTTCGCCACTCTGACCGACTCAAATGAATGTTCGTCCTCGTTGTAGTCAAATAATGTCGAAGTTTTAATTACTCACTCAGCACTCGGTCCGCACTCCATGGATTAGGGAAGGAGTCGACTTCCATTATGAACGGTCAATGACAACTTCCGAATGACTTCCTCGACATCTCGAAATAGTTCTACTCGTACGAACAACGGAACTTCATCGCTGACTGAGTCGATATCTTGTCGTTTATCTCCTCGGGGCTCAGGCACTTCATCCCTCGGCATTAGGAGCTCCCGTTTCCTCTTCCTCGAGATCAGTTTGAGGACGAATGAGAATCAGGAGCTCGAAGAGAGATTGCAAAACAGACGACGTAGAGGAAACTTGTTGTCCTTCGAGGGGCGGTTCCGCGCAACAAAAAGTTTCCAACGACGACGCCTTGATGCAAGCAAGCCCGCCGCCAAACTATTCTCCGACTCCACCGCAAACCAAATTGCAGTCCAGATAAGCGTTTGGAAACTCAAAGCTCTCAGTTGGGAGAAGAAAGCGAAAATACATCCAACAGAACGAGGATGAAGATCGAGCGGAAGAATAAATACGCACGCACGCACGACATCAGGTTCTCATGACCGACCGGTCGCTTGAGTCACTTTTGATGAAGTCCGAGCGAGTTCTTAACAAGAACGAGTCGACTGAAATTGTTGCCGTCTTTGTTCCGTGACGGACAATACCGACTGCGATCTTCGCAGGACTTCTGGCGATTCTTCAATCTGACAAGCGTTCGCTTCGTCTCACGGAATTTCTGCTGTGACTTCGCTTCGAAACCTCCGCGGATACCCTAAGACTGCCACTCCGCAGTTTCGACTCGTCAACAACCACCTCTCGTCGACATTTCTCACATCGATTCCTCCGAGGCTCCGAACAATAATTTCTCATCGATTTTTGTTAACGCTTTCGCGTTGTTGGCTTCGAAAACAGAAACGCCACAACAGATTCTGAATTTCATTCCACGTGGAGTTTTCATGATGCACGAGTCTTGTGAAACTTCATCAACAGAAAAGCCTCGTTCGCGGTTAGTTATGATGTCTGAGGCACACTCGTTTGAATGTTGGATCGTCGAGCGCGAGCCCAACGGAACACCCTTGAGGCCATATGCCGCCTGAGCGGATGCTTTGAAGCGGAGAATTCCCCTCGTTCTGGAACGTACCTATGCTGCATGATCTGTTAGGGTTTCAGGAACAAGCCGGCGTTAATAACGCTATCCTGAGGGCCTCCGAGAACTTTCGGTTCGTTAGGAATGTTTTACGAACACTCCATCCCGCAACAACTTGTTCAGGAGAAGTGCAAATTCTCTCATCCGCTCCGCTCGTAGGTATTCAGGATTGGGAGCGAAAGTAACATTTTCCGAACGTCGTTGGAGTTTCCGGCAAAGTTCAGAGTTTGAACTTGAAAAGTACTCGTTTTCCGAGTTTAGCTCTTCGACTGATCCTTTGTGCGGCATTCTCTGAAGCCTGAGACCCCTATTCCGACCCCAAATAGTGAGTGAACGGTTGATGATGGACTTGAAACCGATGAAGTTGTTCATTGGACACTGCGAAGCGACGGCGAACGGGCGTCGCATCAAGGCGACTGTGAGGCACCTTCGAACGTCTCCAGATCGTCCACAAGTCGTGATGTTGGGTGACAGACGCTCACAAACGTACAAATAGACAACCGAAGGAGCGAACGAACGAACGGATGGACGGAGAGACATTGCTGTCATCGCTCGTCGACTAACGCACACTTCATCCGTCCTGAGCCGTGTCATCAAAATGAAGACGTCAAGTCGTAGAGGTCGCGACCTCACGAATATAGAAACGTACAGCCAAACCGCCGGCCGAGTTCGCCACCAGCTGTTGCAGCCACGAGGCCCGGTTCGAATGGCCGGACGTGGAGATGCTTACAGAGCTGGACTGGTGGACCGTTCAACGTAGGAATGGCGGACCTCCTCGTCCGACGTCAGATTGGCAGGCCCCTCCCGGACCCTCTGGACTCCCCACGAACCCCAGGCCCAGCCCTTCGAGGAAGCCGGCATGAGATTTGTTCGTATGCGTTTGCCAACTGCAACAACGACAAGCGAGCGAGCAAGCAAGCAAGCAACATCTATAAAGCGTTTGCCAATTCCCAACTCCCTGCGTCTCATCGGGCTGGTCAACCGAACAAGCGAAACCCAACCGAGGCCCGAACCCTCGCTCCTTTTCTTCGTTCGTTCGTTCGTTTGTTTGTTGGAATAGGAGAATTGCTCGCTTCTCTCGAGGCCCGAAGTGCTTTCGCAGCAGCCAGAGTCGTCATTGTTGTTCTCGGCGTTACGTCTTGTCGCAACCCGACTAGCTCGGTTGTGCAAACCTTTGCGTTCACGGCGTCATCCTCGCGAACACCACGGCCGCCGTAATCCTCTCGAACTCGGTTCTTACCTGAAAAATGGAGAAACAAAAATCACGTCATCATTCGTTCGTTCGGATCGTTGTCAATCAGTTGGTCTGTTTGTCGCGTCAAGTGAGTCCTCGGCGCTCGTTTCGGCTATATCTCAAATATTTAGGACAAGAAGAAGAAGACAAAAAATTGGCTGATGCAGAGCTTGACTTGGTTGAAGAGGTTGAGAACGCGACTGGAGCCGTCTTCTTCTTGCCGTCCTTTCCTTTACATTTTCTTTTAACAAGATGCGCGCGTTTGAACTGACAGCTGTTCCCCGGGTGGTCTTATACGGAGCCCTGTCACGTCTCCGACATTGTTTGTTGTTGTTCGATCGTTTCTAAACAAAGATAACGGGATTTGGAAGATGCTTTGATGAATATTAGACGTTGCCGGTCCGTCTATAGACTTGCGAATCCCAAAACGAGTTCGTAAACTCTCTAAGTAGAGAGCTGAAGATTCCAGTTGAAAAGGTTCAAAAGAATAAACAGAGCCAAAGTGACGAACAAAGTGCTGGATTGGTGCAGTTCGCTGTCTCGGTGCTGGTGATGGGGAATTGAGAGGACTTGGTGGAGGAATAAAGAGCACGAGGGGAGACCAATAAATTACGCGAGTTGACACTTCTCTGGAGGTACATTGTGTTCGAGCTCCCTCCGCATGAAGAACGGATTGAGGCTAGCTTAGGTCTAATCCTCGTGCGATATCTCTCCGCTGTTGCCGGAGCCGCTACCCAACCACCGTGGGTCGACTACACATCACGACAGCCCTCCCTCATCTGTGATATGCATAGTTAATTTTTGCTTCTTTTTTGTTTTCGCACTCGCAGTCTCTTGGGAAGTCTCTTGGAAAACTCTTTTCCTCTAATCTGAACCTCGCGCAGTCGCTCCGGGGAGCCGGCTCGTCGTAGGAGGCGCGAAATTTCTGTTAGATTAGAACGAAGGGAACGGTTGGAAGAGGCGAGTGTATCGGACACGAGTAGAGCTCCGTGTCCCTGAGGCTGGGACCGCAGGTCCGATGGAAACTTCCATCAAACGGATTTTTCGGTGAGTTCCCTGGCCGAGTAAACTTTCAAAACGAACATCGATCCAGCAGTTGTTGCTAATGGTGGCGGGGCGCACCCAGATCGGTTCGATTGGAATCCGCGTCTGGTTTCCCGATTCTCTTCTCCGCGACCTTGCCATCAACCTTCGAAGGTCTTCTCGATTTTCTCGGTACCAAAACAGAGATTTCGATTCTCTCAGGTGTTCTTCCTCGCGTCCTCGACGACTTGGCTGCTAGTTTTCGCGATCAATGTCCCTGTTTCCAGATATTTGCGTTGGAATCGAGGTTCTTCCCGTTCTCCTCGTCGATAGATACTGCTCGGCGAGTTGGCCTCCTGTTTCGTTCGTACGTGGAAGAACGAGCTGTGCAAACGCAAAAGGAGGATGAAGAGAAAGAGTGAGAGGGAAACGAACGAGCTTTGCTTCGGTATAAAGAAGTAACCAACTGTGTGTGAAAACGTTTGCCAAAATCTCTGAGGTCTTCAATTTCGGCTCTCGACGACAGGGAAAGAGGAAAAAAGTAAGGAATATACGAGAGGCCATACGTTACGTGCGCCAATCGCAATGTCGGCTCTCTCGTTGTTGCCTGCATAGCCCTCGGTTTGCGTCCTCTCCCATTCCTCGTTCTTGGCCTCCTTTTCGTTATCAGCAACTGTCCTGAACTGAACGAAAAGTCCACAAGACGTCCAACGAGCAGAAGTCGTCCTCGAACCTCTTTCTCCGTCCTGACGCACACTTCCCCCTCCCCGCAACAGGCCTCCCCTCCCCTCCCCCGCAGGTCCCCTTTTCGCATTGTGAACTGGCGACCGAGCAGTGGCCGGCATGATGCTTGTTAAAGCAAAAGTTGAAGTAAGCTGCCAGGCTAATAAGACTGGAGACAGGAGAACGAGAGAGTTAATTAATTGAAGAAAGGACCACCACCACCACCAGCAGAAGCAGCAGCAGCAGCAGCTCTCACCAATGCGCCCCTAACCAGCCAGGCAGGAGGGCAGTCAGTCGCAGCGGCAGCCCCGCCACATACAGAAGACTTCGCTTCCTTCCTTGATTCTTTGCAAGTCAGCGAGCAAGGGAGTCAGTGAAGCCGAGCGGTGGGTCGGTCGGTCGGGTCTACAGAGTTGAAGTCAGTCGTCACACTGCACTTGGTCGCTTCATATTAGCCCTTCAACTAAACAGCCAACAAGTTGTTCGAGAGGAATTGTGAGGCGCAGGAAGACCAAACATCTTCGCAGCTGTCGAGACCCGAGCACCAGGAACTAGGAACTCTTTCCATCCGCAAGATTCGGAAGAAAACTCATCGTGCCCGTGGCCAGGGGTATCTTGTTCTTTCAGTGCCAGCGATTCGGAAATTCGTCTCCGCTGTCAGACTCTGGGAGAGTTTGAGATTCCATTTCGAGGCATTTCAGCTTATCGCGACGTCACGACACTGGAGACTGCGAGAAACGATGGAGCTCAGGGTCAAACTCAGGGCTGTTGAGTCGTCGACGATTCCTGCGGGACCATAACTAAAAGTATGGCTTTTATAGACGTCATTCTAATAAACTTTTATACGATTTTCGCCATCGTCGCACAACACCTCTCCTTCGCCACCCCTGCCCGCCGTCTCTCTTCTTAACTTTCCTTGTGTCCGGCAAAGGTTTGGAAAGCCTAGGCCGAAGTGCTTGGAGACGCTGAAGCAGACAAAACCCTCGACCAAGGCTTCACGTAGCAGAAAATAGGCCTCGGCGAACCACTGTGCTTAAATCGCCGACTTACAGGCCCGGCTTTGACGTACCGCTTCCACTGCTCTCCTGCGGCAGGATTTGCTCTGGCCTACTCCTGGACTCCTATTGGTATCCTGGAGGAGCAGGATTTTCTCTCCGCGCACTACAGACTAGTAAGCAATGAATGTTTTGTGGTAAGAAAGGATAAAGGAAGGACAGGAGGACGAGATAGAACGATGACTTCACAGAGGAGTGCTGCTCGCCTCAGGGGCCCAAAGTAAGAAGACCTTGGATTTGGTTACATTCAAACATCGAAGTGGCCGGCGGAAGCGACTCGAGGCCCCGCTCCTTTGCTCGCTGTCCTGCCGTCGACCGTCTTGGCTCGACAGTCAGCCAGCCAGCTTGCCTTCCTGCCCGTCCGTCTGTCCGTCAGCTCGACCGACCACCAGCCAGAGGGCCCAACTCCTAACAATAGTGGACAAAGTCCTTAGCCATTATTTGCCCAGAGACGGCGCAGCGGTTCTTCTCAAATTATGCCCTCAGGGCATTTTCCGTTGCTTTCTTCGTTGCCTTCGGTCTGGAGCTGCAAAGGGGAAAAACTTTTCCTTTTCCTCCTCTTCCGCCGCGTCGGACGCAACCGTCGAGCTGCCGTGTGCGCGTGTGTTCTCTCCGAGAGGGGAAGATATCTCCCCACCCACCCGCTCAACCTCTTCTCCCGTTTCAGGAAACCAGCCGTCGAACTGAAGCACCAGGGACGCAACCAGGACCCGAACCAACGCGGCAGCCAACAGGCCATCCAACAACTGATAGGAACATCAACGAGGCGACGCCCGCCAAAACTTTATCAACGTCACAGCTCCCGCCGTAAACCGCACAGCAGCCGGTCCGTTGATGGATCGTGGAAGTTTGAAGTGGCTGAAAAAAGCCTGTTCTGGATGCGTTCGAGTTTGAGGTAGAGGGACTCGAATCTCTCGAATCGAAGAGTTTCCCCGAATGGAACGGACGACACACGACGAGTTCGATGACCCACGTGGTTTTGTGAAAGTTATAGAATAATCTATCTCCTGAACTACGGCACCCGATCTCTAACGAAAGCTGTCACTAGAAGTCGTTAAGCAAGTCAGCCGACCAGAAGAGAAGGGTCCTCGGGTCGTGTGCTACCTGTTGGGGACTGACTCAGATGTCCATCAAAACTTTCAATAGCTCGCCAGTAGAATCTGGATACTCGGTCCGCGCTGCTGACATCACCGCTAGCGGCGCGGCGCTTTCTCGATGCTTTCGTGGTTGCGGTCCCCGTTGGAGAAAGAAATCACATCTAGACCTTCTCCAAAATGACTTCCCATTCACGAGAAGGTGTTTCTGATGCTCGGTCGCATCAAAAACTTCATTCCGACCGTCGGTCGGATCGAAACGCGCCGTTGGATAGCCTGATGACGAACGTAACAACTTCGGCCATCAGCTCCCGAAGACATTCCGACCTTTTCCGACCACGGATTCGATCTTTTCGTCTCTCAGATCTGTTCCTTCAAGAATGATCTTTGAACTCCTCGACCACCCGATCTTCAATTAGTTATTCGTATAACAAATGACTGAGATCTGAAAGTTTTCGGGAATGAGGAGAACACGGGAGTTGCGCACGGGCCTGAAAGGAGGGTTGTTGTGGACAAATAGAAGGACAACGGCGGTGCTCGGTGGAAAAGAAGTGAGGCGGCGAGGTAAGAGAGCAAGCGAGTAGACTGTCAGAGGGCGACATTTCGCCCTAATGCAGATCCGCCATTGTTTGGCAGTGTCTCTACTTCGAGGACTGACTATCGTACACCGATCCGATGCTGGCTCTACGGCTTGGTGTATCTGGATGCCATTGATCGTCACAAAAAGGCAAAAGCCGTTGCTGCTCCCTCGCTTGCTTACTCACTCACTCACTGAGCAGACAAAGCCAGTGGCTTAATTAATTGGGCTATTTGCGACACTCTCTGACTATGGCGGTCCTTCGGCGGTTTGGATTCTGCTCGCTGTCAGCCTTTTCGTCGTTGTAACCTTCGACCGCTTTCAACACCTCTTCACTCCCGGTATTTTGCTGAATGATTCTCTGACTGTCGTTCCTGCGTTTGCTCTGTCGGATACTAAGAAACCTTTGGCGGCGGGACGTTCGGAGGACGGCGGGGAAAACGAGGTTTTGAGAGAGAGAGAGAGAGAGGGGGGGCATGGACGTGCCTGAGAATTCGTTAACACGCTCGGCGGGAACTGATTGAAACGGGATCGTCCACCGATTCTCGGTGAACGTCAACGATGGAATCGACCCTGAGGTTATTGAGACCCGGAAAAAGTCACGACCCGAACCTCCCGCAAACGACAGCTTTCTCGGTGACGCGAAGTTTCCCGACGACTCCACAAACCAGAGTTTCGAATCCGGTACAGATTCAACGTGTTGTTAACACGTTATTCTCGGAATGCTGTCGTCCTGCTTTGGGTTTTTTGGATCGAATCTTTCTCCTCATCCTTCTTCTCCGCTTTTAGAGAAGTGTACTTGCTGCGTTGGGAATTAGGGGAGTCAGATAGCTGACTCAGCGATTTCGAAACGAAGACGAGAAGTGGCTCTCTGGCCGCCGCCGTACTGCTCTTCCAACTCTTCCATTCTTTCCTCTTCTCGGGCGTACGAGGTAAGGTGACAGTGGCGGGACGGGAAAAACGGGAGAAGGAGAAATAAAAGGGAGGGAAAAATGAAGGCGAAACTGCATACGAAAGCCCCGAGGAGTCTGACGGAGCCAGAAGCTTAAGCCGTGTGTGCATCCAATCCCACTCCCTCCGCTTTTCCGCGCAAACCTTAGTCTCCTCCCCCCTCTCCTCGACGTCAAGGGTGCAGTTTCAAAGATGCTTTTTATCCTCGCCTCCGTTTTTTCTCATCTCCATTTTGACCACATCGGCAACTCGTTTCGAGTCACGAGACTGCATGTGCTCCACGAATTCCACGAGAAGATTCGTCATCTGAATCGAGGGATTCGACCGAATGAACAACTGACCGCGTCTCCAAAGGAGAATTGAGGAATTCTGAGTGAGAGCACCTGCGAGAAGTCAATGCTCGAGATCCGCTGTAAGAGCAAAGTGTAGAAACGTCGAAAATCGTCGCAGAATCAAGCCAGAGTAGATCCGGGGAGAAATCTTAGGGTGGAGCCGATCGCGTAAAGGAGGAAAGTGAAAAGGAAAAAGGGTTGAATCAACGCGGCTCGATCGAGCGATCAATGATTCAGCCGTCGAAGCGATTATAACTTTGTCAGAAATCGCCAGAAAAAACCAAAGAGAGAAAAACGATTGTCACAACTGCGCTCTTTTTTGCGAATCCGGGATGAAGCGAAGCGCGAAAGCATCTGCTTCTCACCGAAAAGATCGCGAGGTTTCCACCTAATTACATCGAGACACGTGGATAGTCGAAGGATGATTCTCGAAAAGTGAGGAATACATATTTTCAGTTTTTCGGTACAGCGACCGATGGAGTTCGCCGAAAGCGTTGAACGATTTGTGAACACTGAAGATGACTAGAATAAGTGCTAATGGAGCTTTTCTTCATTCTGGTCTTGTGATGATTGAATTCGCCTCACAAAACGTTTCAACGCCTCCGTACGTCGCCATTCGTGGACGATCATCGAAGTTACGCCTTCCGCCGTGAATGAGTTTGTCCATTATTGTTGTCATTGTTGCTCTCGTTTTTGTTCGAGGAACACGAGCCAGAAGCGAACGACGGGGAAGAGAGGGAACCAAATGGCGGTACGTTTTCTCAGATTCGTGGAAGGAAAATCATGGAAAACGATGCGTCAAGGCCCGAATCTGGAATCTGAGAAAACAAACAAAAACAATTCCAAAGGAAAGAGAGAGAACGAAAGGAGCAACAGACCGCAAATAGTTTCGCACCTCTTGTTCCGCAGTTCGATACGCGAGGCGAACGATACCGGAGCTTACAACAAAAATATTTCCTCCACGCCTCTGCCCCGCATTGAAGACTTTATTCAGGAACGAGAAAGCAATACTCTTCGGAATTCGGCTCGACCGAATTCCTCCGCGGCTGCATCCCTCCGTCACAAATTGATTCAGTGACAATTCAAAGACGACTCCATCCGGTCGTGCAATTTGCAAATCCCGAATTTCTGCTCGAGGCTCACCGCCGCGGAAGGCGCGCCTTCGGCGGATAATTTATTGGGTGAAGTTTACAGATATCATCGGATTCGCTATCGTCGTGGTATCGCCATCCGATTGAGAGCTTTCCCTTTACTCGCCTCATTTAACTTCAGTAATATTTCCCCACTACCGTGGAATGTCTTTTACAATTTTTGATGACTTTTCATACGATTAGGTCCGCATGTTATCACCCCTTGAAGTGTTTTCATAGTTTTACGTGAAACTTCATTTCTGTAGTTTTTCCGAATCCCGGACCCTCTTTGTTTCCTTCGATTCCTGGCTGGGGTTGTTCAAGACATCGGAGCAATCATCGAGGATAGAGAATAGTCTTCAATTGCTGTCTGCACAGAAATTCCTTGTGAGTGTTTCTGCTTATGTCTTCGATAAGTCTAAATGCTCCACAAAGTCGAAGAAGATCAGGTCTAAACGATTCAACATAAGTGGCCTCTTAAACTCGGTTTTCAGAAGTAACAATTGTCTAAATGGCACCTAGCGAACGACTGCCTCCCATTTTTCTCTGATATTTCCTCATTCCCGAAGTCCGTCGTGTTTTGTGTCTGCTGCTTGATTTCCTCTCTTCTCTTCTTAATTACCCCTCAGACGAACCATGGTCGGGGAGCCACGGCATGTCGGTCTTTTATTCATTTTTAGTGTCTGTCAGGTAGTCCATCTAGTCTTCGACGTCCCTCAACAATCGTCGACCAGCATGGCCCACCCCCCGGTGAGGCTCTTCGACAGAAGAATTCACGAGCTATTCGTCGGTACGGAACCCATTGGAGCGAGCGGCGAGCAGAAAGAGAAACAAGATGTCTGGACGGGCGGTTTTTTCTTTTCTGAATAAACTCATCGAGTTCGTGGCCATCGAACGCATCTCATTCTTAATTACATTTCTTTTTTTTTTCTAGGGCGGACTCCTGCTCGACTGGCAGGCCGCTGCAGTCGCCGAACCGATCAGGGTACAACCCCCGAGGACTTCGTCGGTGGTCTCCGGTGCAGTGAAGCATCTCGTACGGTCTGAGTCTTTTGTCGAATAGCAGGATGGTCGCTCAACTGAAGTGATAATCGACCTCCTTAGCGGCAAACAGGGGGGCGTTTCGTTCGAAACCGGTGTTTAGTTCGGTTAGGGGGCACCGTTTCACGTGTTTTCACATAACATGACGTCGACCACGACGCCGAAGTTGACGTCAACGTCGTTTCCAACTCATCAGCGCCACGAGAACTCATCGTTCCACTCGTTGGAGCCAACCGCTCGATCGGAGATAAGGCGAGAACCGTTCCGCAGCAACTCGTAGGAAGCTGTTGCGAAACTGTTGCAAGGAAGTCGCTGTCAGAATCAATCATGAGAGCATCGGCAAGTGCGTCCTCACATGAGCGAACAGCGTGAGATGAGAGAGATCCGACCGAAGACTTTACACAATATGTTAGAATCCAGAACGCTCACACACGGACGGCCATGTGTCGTTGATTCGTCGCGCGAGCAGATGGCTGGTGGACATCTCTTGAGAAAGAACCGTAACCGATTCCTCTCGATGCCTCCACCACGGTGATCGAATCGAAGGAAACTCCCCGATCCCACCGCTGGGCAAGTGATTCAACGAAAACCGCATCTTCACACCGTGTCAAGCCAAAACCGAGCAAAACAAGTTCCTGGATTCTTCATTTGGAATAGATCAGATCTTCAATCAAGGATCGATCGGTTCGTCACTCGTCGGTTTCGAGCACGCCTTGACGTGCCTCGGACCATGATGACTGAGGAACGCGAAAAACTCAAAAATTCGATATTGTTCCGAAATTTGTTTGCTCTCGAATTGGCTCTCGTGAATTGCAGCACAATCTGAAACTCGGCAGGATGACTGAGGCTCGTATCGGAATCGCAATCGATAACTTGGAGGTCGAATCCTCTCTCGTCGTGTCGGTCTTCGAAGTGCATCTTGTTCGACGACTGTCTTCATTGGAGTAATATCACTGCTGCGTCATTCCGAACGAATCACTACCGAGTATTTCGAATTTCATCTCAAACTGACGCGAAGCACAACTTCCAAACATCGATAGAGCAATACTATCCGCTGTTTTCGTCCCATTCACCATGATTTGATGAATCTTGTTTCGGGAACGCCATCTTTCCGGCGGTGTTTGCCGCTACCGAGGATTTGGCGGCCAACCCTCCGATCAATTGTTTGTGGAGGACGTTCGAAGCCAAATAAGGTGAAGAGAGATTTCCCTTCAAGCCTATCACAGCACTACAGCAGGAGTAGAAGTTGTGGCCAATCTCCAGGAGATGGAGGAGTGAGTGCCAGTGGAAGATATCGTTCCCTCCGAGAGAGATACATAACACTGATTGAAAGTTCCCTCCGGTCAACTGAGGCTACCGCTCGAAGGCCTCTTCCTAACCGAGAGAATCTGTTTAAAGAAATCATATTCAGCCTGAATTATCTCCTTCTGTTCGCTTTCCTCTTCGAGAGGAATCACTCGGGAGAAGCGGAAGGGAACAAACTTCCCCGGACGGCCGCACAGAGCATATTGTGCTGGTGTGCCCATGTGTCAGTCTGCTCGTCCGTCCTTCAGTCCTCACGGCTGGTGTGACGGTTACGACGTTGCGATATATAGGAAGTAGGTAAACAAATTCTGCGATGGAGATCGAGCGTGTAGTTCCCCACCTAAATGCACTGCTGAATACAGAGGCGGCGGCGGCAGCGACGACGACAACGCCCATGTAAGACACCAGTTGTGCTGACTTGCACAATTTGACAGCATTCACCTCGAAGCTGGATATGGCCGGCTGGACGAAGATCGAATGCCGAGTAGTATGTATAGAGAGCACTGAACGCTCCCCGAAAACAACTCGTTCCCGGTGCGGGAGGGAATGGGGACGAACCGTCCGTCCGTCCGTCCGTCCGACCAAACGAACGAATAGTTTGCGCCGGAAAGTTGCTCAATCGATGGCGAATATTTGGATTCGCAGCGAGGAATCGTCGGCTTTCGTTGAGAAAGTTTTCCGACCGAGCCCCAATCTCTCGCAAATCACAACACGAGTTCCGTTTGCAGCTTGTGGAAGGGGAGGAGGAGTTTGTTCCCGCGACTCAGCAACCAGATCGACGTCCTTTCGGAGGGTTTCCGTCCGAGATTGACATGGTCGCCGTCATGAAACATCACAGAACACTGAACATTATCTCAGTTTGATTCACGCCGCCGCCGTCGAGTCTGTGTGTGTGTTATACAAGGTGTTCATTGGCGACTAGAAGAGGTAATTTACAACGACCGCCGCTACGCTCTGCTCTTATCAACGAAGGTGTGTTTAGCATCTCTGGCATGGCTCTATTGCGGCTTTCGCAGTGTCGTAAAACAGTTTGTCAAATCAGCCCCGTGAACGATGGGACCGAGCAAACGAACCGCGCGAAGAAGGGTCGAACGAAAAAGCAGACGGAAAGTGGAATCCAGAGAGAAATGGATTCTGCATCTTCCTATGGATCTTGAATGAGAAACTGTCCTTCTCGTGCATGATCCGGACACCCGGATCGGTGCAGTCGGTTTGTAGTAAACGTTATGTAAAGCCACGCGGCTCGGAATGAGACGTCGGTTTTATCAAGTTGTCGACGCCACAAGAAGTCATCCATCAAGGCCCGTCTTACCGCTAAGAGATCGGTCAGCTGATTAAGAGAATAGCTAACGTTCATCGGTCCAAGTTGCAGTCGTGCTGAGCCCGGTGACGTTGATGATTCAGTTTTGTGCCGAGCAAGCCGCTGGATCGAATGAGAAACAAACCACTGATGACTTCAATTCCCATCTTTGTTTGTGATCGTCATCGTTCACCGAGAAGCCTCGTGCTCGGGAGTAAATCTCGAAATCCCGTCGTTTCCATATTCTCCTGACTCTCACGAGAAAGAGGGGAATCATCCGCTCATTCAGTCGCTTTTCAACGACCCTGCGGGGCTGACAGAAGCGAACAGAATTTAGAGGGTGGGCTAGTGTCAGCTGGCCGCCGATTTAGGTGCTAACGCTTGTTTGGGGGCGCACTCTCTTCAGGCAACAGTCGGTTTCTTTCGTCACCTCCGAACAGATCGCTTGGAAGTCGTTTACGAATTTCTCTTACAGTTGACTGACTGCTCGACTGACTGAGTGACTGACTGAAATAGCTGCTCCACTGACTGAGATACGTCTTGTTCTTCGGGAGAGGCGTTACAATGTCATGTCGTTCGCACATTAAACACCGAAAACTACACGCACAATCTGTTTGCTTATTCCAAGTCGACCGAGGAACTGAATGAATGACACACAGGGACGGATGAACCGCGCGCGGCTCGGGCTCGACTCGACCCGAACACTCGGCAAGCGCCTGACTGTCTCTTTTTGCTCATTCCGTAGCCTTCAATCATCGAACGAAGACATCAACATCCTCGTGGTGAACGAAAAACTCCGGGTTTTGCTTTGATTTCATTGACTCCGCGTCGAGCGTCGGAGAATCAAAAGCGTCAGGCATTTCGATCGCGTCGAAACAGAACGGAAACGGAGTAACACGCGCGGCATCCGTGATTTTGGAAAGATCCTACGAAAGTGCGCCCGATTCGGAATTACGATGATTCGGCGGAAACTTAGTTATCATTTAATTTAGTCTCGTCATTAAAAGCAATCGAAGCTGAATCGTAATTCGTGACACCTTCCAGCCTGAATCGCATGAGGAAGCCCATCGTGCCGTTTAACATAGTCATGGTTCCAGCTGTGAATCATCGCATAGTCACAAAGATGGTAAGTTGGTTGGTTGGTTCACTCGGTCGTCGATCTACCCGGTTGACGGCTTGTTTGCTCGCCACGAATCAGGAGGAGGCAGGAGGATTCACACCACGGTAAGCAAGCCGGCATGTAGACAATGCAGTCGTCATCACAACAGAAGCTGCAGGAACAGCAGAAGCTGTGGCAGTGGCCACGACCCGAATGTCTCTTGGCCATCGAGTCGATCGCCTGCTCCCTTGATTGCTCAGAAGTGCAAAGTCATTCCACGAAATCTATTTCGTTTTTGCTCCGAATCACTTACCGCTAATGGCGTTCTGGGTTTGTCACTTCTTTCAGCCCCCGTCCGCTCCGCTCCCCCTTTTCTCGTACGGAGAAAAAATGAACACATGCTGATGGAGACGTTCACCGCTGTCACCGTTCCTGGCCGGTCCTGTTAAGGAGTTGTCGTCGTCGTCGTCGAGGAGCCTCATCAAAGAACCGAAGAGCCTTCGAACCTTTCATTATCCTGTTTGTCCTTGGACGAGGAAGCGGAGGCGACAGTATTGTCTCGGTGTGTTTTTCCCGGTGAAAACGTTTCTTCATGAGCAGCCAGGTACCTGGCACCGTCTCCGCGAGTTACCTTCGACTGCCCTCCTTGACTAAGGCTGAATAACTAAGGAGAATCACAAAGCCCTCTCAGGAGCGCGATCCACCCTCCCGACATCCTCACAGCCTCCTTTTTGCTCTCCCGCCGGCTCGTACGGCCAAACACAGAGACACTCGCTTCGCAAATGAGCAACAGCATTTCTATTCAAGCCAAGCAGAGCACCTGGCGGCAGCGGCGGCAGCAGCAGTTCAGGGAATGAAAGTGGAAAAGAAGGATGCTCATGAAGTCACGGCAAACGACACCGAACTCGAGATTACTCCTTGCGTTGCTTCCTTGCAAGGAGTGCGACCTTCATAAAACTTTTTTCGTATGCACAGGCGAAACATATCCGTTAGCGCTTGCCTCTCTCTCGAGTCGCAGCTTGAAGCCCAGGGGTCGAGTCAATCCTATTCCCGTGATATTCTTGCATAGTTTGCGAGCCGTCAGACATTCGGCGTTTGAACCGTGGTTGAATCTTTTGTCGAGCCCAAATCCACGACATTTTATCCTCTCATAGAAGAATGGAACGGCTGAATCGATAGAATTCATACTTGTTCGCTTCGACACCGTTTCGTTTTCCTTCGCGGACCTCTTAACAAAACGGAGGCGCCCCGGAGTTCATCCAACGGTCGCGTTTGTGAAAAGCGCGCGAGCATTTGAATCTGCCACGATTTCAATTTGGACAGAGAACGTTTTCCGATCGTTTTGCGGGGATTCTCGGTCTGTATCTCTCGTCCTTCTCCTCCGAACTCCCGCTCTTTGTAGATGCAATTTTCGAAAGTGTGGTCCTAGTGGTTTCCCACAAGATTATCACTTTGCTCACCAGCTCAGAGGCCATGGAGACCGGCCAAGCCCTCGGCGGAGAGAGAGAGAGAGAGACTGACTGACGCACTGTGGGACCGTCGAAGTTCCTGAATGAAACGCCTCTTGAATTCAAATTGCAACTCCCTCAACGAAGACCACGAGATACAACGGTCAACCGCGGGGCATTCATTAGGAATTTCGGAGCGTTCGTTCATCGGGGGAACTTTTTTAATTCGCTGTTGCGTGAACGTGACAGCATTTCGATGCCACCATTTTGCAGATGCAAAATGTCTACCAGGATACAGCTCACGCGACATGCAATGCTGGCGATCTCTCCCGGAACGAGGACGCGAAAAAAAGGAGGGCAATCAGTGAGGAGAACAAGATGCAGGCGAAATTGATCGCCAATCATGAGGGAAGGAGGGAGGGAGGGAAGTCTATGGATAGTTGCGAACCCACACATTGTATGGGGCTCGCATGCAACAAGGCCGAGCTTATTTCTCGTCGCTGCTTTTTTCTCCTGTTCCAAGCGAGAACACGCCAGCCGCCCAAGAGATCCGGCAGGATAGCCCCGTCGTCTGAACAAGCTCTGGGCTTTATCGTTATTGCGCCACAATTTGAGCGATCTCCTCCTTCAGGAGAACGGCGAGGCCGCCTCGCGGGTGAGCGAACGAACGAGCGGTTTGTTGGTGGTCTTTCGACCAAGTCGACAGACACCGGCTCGGCAAACAGGGAGGAAAAGTTGAACGTTTTCGATTGGGAAAACTCTTCCCCGCCTCGGACTTTGCCCTCGATGCGCCCCCGTTTCGGAACCCGGACTCCGCGGCTCCGAGCACCGGAGAGCTGTCCTGAAAGTAGTGGAGCAGCAACTCGTTCAGCGGTCTTCAGGGACCACGAAGCCAGACTCCAACTCTTTGACAAAGTTGCTAGTACTCGCCAAAAGGTGCAAGCAGGAAAAGTGTTTTGTAGTTTCAATCCGAGGTCGCTGACCACGTCGACGACAAGCCAAAGAGGATCCACCCGAAAAACATTTTGTTCTTTCCGTATCCATCCGCGAGCGGTTCTTATTTCGCTCGATTTGGAGTAGTTTCCATTCCACGCCCGAACGGGTGTTCCGTCTGATCGATTTGAGGGAAAACTTGCCCCGGGAATCACCTCCAGCAGAAGATTTCTTTCGGCGTCAGAAAGTGTCAACGAGTCGCTAACATTCTCACCTCTAGTTATGATGATGCTCGAGTGAATCAGAACTCAGAGCTTATCGAGTGTCGTACTCCAAGAAACTGTTCAACTCGACTCGACAATGCACAGTCGAAGCTTCTTTTTTCCGAGTTTCTATTTTCCAGTCGAACGTAATCCAAATGAGCGTTATCACTTATCCGGTAGGAGAACAATCAATTCATCACACATATAATCCAAAAACGACAAATCACGCACGATAAACGATCCCGGGCCGAGTCGAGCTGTCCTGAGGTAAGTATCGGTCGCGAGAAGCACGAAAGTTCGCGCAGATTAGAAAAAAGCTGTCACGTAGTCTCCCGACAAAATCCAAGCGGCGACTGGCGATGCCTTGAACACATGTGTTCCGACTGGAGGAAGGGACTCGATCGCCCTCTCCATTTGGCCCTCTCCGATGCTTGTCTCCTGGCTTGCCTGCCGAGTAGCTCGATTCGTTTTCGAGCGGTTCGAGACCACAGAGCTCTTTCGAACACTGTTGATTTCGGAGTTGTTTTCTCTTCGATTTCCGTGAAAAAAATCTGAGTTCTTTTTTCCAATATTTTGACATTTGAAACTCACTAAAACTTCAATTGGTTCTACTAAACTCACGAAGGAATTCCCGAAATAAGTCTCATTTCGCCCCTTCTCTTTCTGACGATTCTCACCTGAATTCCGCAAAATTTGCTGGTCGCGGATCGCCAGTTCATGAATCACGGCAAATTCCACTAAACGAATCCACAAGGCCGACAAACGAAAGGATCGAGCCGAGCTGACGTTGATTCGTGGTAGAGGAGACGATGTTTTTTTAGAGTTCTTCTTCCACGTCAAGGGTGGTTAACTCCAAAACGATACTAACTCACTCTCGTGAATGGTGTTGGAGCGAGCAATCGAGGACGAGATAGACGAAGAGTAAAAGTCGAGATTGTTTGTGCGTTCGAGGTTAGCGGATTCACGCTAGCTGCTTTACTAGGTTGTTGTCTGCTAGCAGCTCTGCTGTTTCACCTAATAGGAACACGTGCGTGTACGATAATACACTTGTACTGACACACCGATAAATGGAACTCACACTTTGCCACGCTTGAGCTTGTCCCACTCTTTCCCTTCTCGTCCGGCCCCGTGTCCCGATACGTGTCCTCGATTCCCGCGGTCTCTCTTATCCACAACAAACAAAATATCACCTCATATCACACCGCATTATCCGAGAGGCTTATCGAATTATAACTCGAGCGATAAACTCAAATCATCATCTCTGATACTTCCCTTGTTCGACTCATAATGTCGGCCTAGCTGTCCATGGAAGTATCAAGATGCGGAAGATGCGTCTTCAAAGTTCGAAACTGTATCTAACATATTGGGAAAAGTGCGGTGACTTCTGGAACGAAGACAATGAGGATCGCGCTGCGATTTCTGACAGTTCCGCGGCTGAATTTGAATTCGTGGAGGTCTTTTGTCTGAATTCCATCGGTCTCTTGAGTATCGCCCCAAGTCTCGCTTGAACATGAAGTTTCAGTGGCGGACCGACTAGCTGAATGGATCGACCGTTCACCGGTCGATTGGCTGCCGGGCTGTATTCGGCGCCCTGGAGTGTGCTTTCGTTGGACGCTTAAAATTCTACTGTGTGGGGTCTGCGGCTTGTTCTTTGAACGAAAGCCATCGACATCATCATGAACATCATGAGCGAGCGAGCGGGCCGGCCATGTGCTCATGTGAATCTGTCGTCTGGACTCCCGGAGTTCTAGTTCTCCCACTCGAAACAACAAAAGACGCGGAGGATCTCGCGCGCAGCGTGATTGATTCCGATGGGTTCAGCCTCTCATATTACAACACTTGTCTCCGAGAAGATGCGGTTCTTGAGACAAACGGATCTCGCACTGAGCCCATCGCCGCCCGGGCGCAAAATTAGCTTTTGTCTTGACAAAACATTTCTCGGATCGTTCTGATCCTTAAAATAAATGAGCGTGAAGTTCGCTCGAGCTCGAGACGCAGAACAATCGAGTTCTGAGGCTCATTCGCGGCTACTACTAGCGCGAGATACTTGAGGTTTTCGTCGATTCGCGCTATCGAAGTTGATCAAAGGTGTGAAACCCCTCATGAAGGCATTACCTAATCTTTCTTCTTGCGCTGCGTCTTTGAAATTCTCTCTCGACGATGGCTGGATCGGATTAGGAGTCGGCATCGCATTCCACGAGTTTCCTCGAAGCTCCGTGCGCACACAGCCGAACTCGTTATAAAAATTGCTACTGGCGGCGACCAGTGGAGTGTGACGATCTGCGAATTTGCATACAGGGACAAATGGTCAGGGCTTGGGTCCGCCCGGTGTCCGGTTTTCGGCCTATTGAAAGAAACTCTGTAATCGGCGGATATGGTCCGAGGTTAGCCTCAACCGAGGGAGTTCGAACACGGCTCCTTGCGATTCTTCCCCACATGTTTTCTGTCGAGTTTTCGAGAGGAACGGATCTGTGAATTATCGAGAATTGACGACAGATCATCGGGTCGACCGATGAAGTCACCGCAAACACCGTGGAAGCGATGCCTGGCTCAATCAACGTCGACGGGTGACGAGGTGTTCTGTTTGCTTCGAACAATAGCAGTGCATGAATGACGCCTCGAGTTCTTTCTTCTCGAATTGCATGATGATGACGACTTCTGTGAGCGTGATGAACTTGAACGCGACGACCACCATGAACACCATCACGAAACGCGGCCTCCAACTTCACTAATTGGGCTGCGATCCAAAAGAGTTAGTTTTTGCTGCTGGGCTTCGAACGGGACGGGTTTCATTGTCGGTGTCGAATTTCTCATCTCGTTTGTACTTCTTTCTGCCTTCGAGGAAGTCAAATTATCAGCTGCTGCAAAACGTCGGGGGAGAATGACCTGAAGGTGACATTTCAGATTTGCTTTGGGTCAAGGAGAACGCATACTCAGGACAACAGCGTCCTGTCGATGATCGACAGGATCGTAGGAAAGGTGATGATTGCACTCGAATCAATTTTGTCTCTTTACGAAACGGCGCGGCGTGCTCCTGGTGGTTTCTCGCCGGTGATTGCATCCTGCTGCTGCTGCTGCCGCCTCTATCTGTGGACCCTTCACTGATTCAGCCCGCTTGAAGGTGTTCAGATCGCGGCTCGAAGGAGTACTGAACGCATTGCTGGAAATGAAAGGTGTTTGGGAAACGAGAGTTTCTATGTAAATACACAGACGAGCTCACACACACTAACGCCCACTGTTTCCAGCGGCGGTAGCTCATGGGATAAACACATAAATTTGCCGCATCAGCTTGCCTAACCAAATGACAAGTTTATCAAGTTTTGCCGCTATTGACACAGCCGCCGCCGCCGCACAGATCCTCTCTCGAACACCGAAACATATAACTCAACACTTTCACGGAGGCAGCGGTCGTGTCCCCGTTCGTCCTCAAACGCTCCAAGGAATCACTTTCCTTCCAGAAATATTCGATCAGAAAACATAATACCATGAGCCGCATACAGCATGTCACGTTAATAACAGGGAGCACATCGGTTCTCGCTCGCATTCCACAATTTCTACCCGGCACTCCGAGTATAACTGAGTGAGAGCATGACTCAGACATGGTGGACGTTTGATGCGGAATTCCGGATGTCGCCGGAGCTCAGAGAGTGTATGAAACGTTGATGAAAGCCGGAGGCTGTACTGCAGTGAACCAGAGTGTAATCCGATTGCCTTTCTGTTTATTCTATGAAGCGGACGAGATCGAATTCGTAACGAGCGTGTTGACTGTTCCAGGTGAATCATGTAGTTGCCCGGTGAGTGAGTGAGTGAGTGAGTGAGTGAGTGAGTGAGTGAGTGAGTGAGTGAGTGAGTGGAGTTCTGTCTGGTCTCTATCACCTAACCCTGGACGGAGGGCTTCGAGGTGAGCGCGAAACAGAGAAGCCCGGTGTAAAGAGAGGAATTCTGAGCAAAAAGAACAACTAACTCGAACAATCAAAAGACATTACGGCTTTCATTCGTCTGCACATTGTGTTCAACAGACTTCCCAGACTTTGAGGCTGACTGAGAGCGAGCCTGTCGGCCATTTAACCAAAGCACGTCGGATAACCTGCTCGGCTGGACGGGCGCTCGACCAACTGAGTAGTTGGATAGATTAGCTGTGGTCTCAGAGCGAGTTGTTCAAAAAGTTCCACGAACGGAAGTCCTGCCTGCATTCCAGTTGTGGCTGCTGAGACTCGAAATGGAAACTGCTGCAGGACAACACAGAAGCCCGAATGCACGCCATGGATGTCTCCTGACAGCAGGACCTGTCACATCGTCTAGCGAGTCGGAGGAAGCCTAGCTGCCTGGCTCACCCGACTCGATATCAATAGCTTTGACACAACGCGAAAGCGGACGGCAGCCGTCGTCGCCGGTTCTGAATAAGCGCGCCGGTGAACGACATCGGCTCGATATGAAATATGTGCTACAACCAGGTAGGGGAGTAGTCGCATCGATTCACTGCCGGTGACGACTGGATTTGGAGACACTGGTGCTTTTTGAAGTGCCATCAACAAGTCGTCGTCATTGATGAAGTTGAATCGAATTGAACTCTGCGTTGATTTGTTCCCATAGGATCAGAACGCGAAAATGAGTTTCAAGTGGGCGGATTTTTCCCAAGGTTGCTTGTCCGTGAGCCTGACCTGCCTCTGCAGCGTAGCGTCAGCCGTGCAAGCAACCTTCACTCGTATTCGCTGTCAGCGGTCGTTCTTTCGTTCGTAATCCACTTTGTATTTCCGGATTACCGGAGACTCATGTCGTCGTCGTTGCTGCTACTGCAACCTTCGCCCAGTAAGCAGAGCGAGAGAGAAAACAGATAGAGCATATTGAGATTGGGACTTTAAGAGAGTCTCTCGCTCAGTTGAGTCTTCGATAGCTTCCGCCACGACTGCTCACTGTGCCCCCAAGGAGTTCGGTTGGTCCTTGATGGAAGAAGATTGAATCATGGCTCTATTTTTTGAATTCGCGACCAAAGTGAAATCGTTTCTTGGACGATTCCTTCGGTACATGGCTCGGGGTTTGGGTGTGATTGTTGTCACTGATGATTCTGTTTCCCTAATCTGTTCAACGGAGATTCAGCATGTTCCCAGATCCTTGATTGGAACTTGATACCATCGAAAGTCCCGTCGAAATTGACAGAATCATCAGATGGGGGCGGGCAGGGGATGGGGGAGGGGAGTGAGGACAGATTGAATAATTATTCCTACAGCCGTCTGATTGATGTGTTTGCAGGCTTAGTTTGTTGTCGGCCGGTCGGTCGGTCGGTCGGTCAGTTGATCTCATGGCAAAGGAGCTCTAGGTAGACAACAACGCTGACAAGCTGCGTGCCCGATGATGATCCGGGGATTAGCCTCGTCGTTTTGTGAATGTCGTCCTGCTTCTCCCACGCTCTAGTTGTCTGACTCGCTTGTCTCGAAATGCAGCGTTTTCTAGGTGACACTCGACTCGCTCCGCAGAATATTTGATGTCTTCATCTGCGGCGAGGCGGTCGGCTACACCGGAACACCAACAAACTCCCTCTTCGTCTGAACATTCACTGAAACAGCCACGCACAAAACCATCCCAGCTTTTGTGGATGTTCGACGAATTATCAGTTGTATGAGAAACGGAGTCTATTAACCGCGATGGGATCAACCCAGCGTGAGAGTGATGAGGAATAGAACCAGAACAGATGAAGATGATAAATACTCAACCAAATGAAGTTCAAAACGTGGGGAAGAGTTCCGCGTGGTCGGCTAGGGGGTGAATGGAGTGTTTTTGTTTTTTCGAAAAAGAAACAGATTTCTCAAAAGCATCTGGTTCGGACTTCACAGAACGTTGATGAGGTCTCAGCGAATAGTAACCTAGACGCTCAATCAATGCTTCGGTAGAAAGTTCTTCCTTCTGGTGGTCTCCTGTCTGGCTGTCTGCTCTCTCGATGATGTTAATGAGCTCATCGCCGGTTCAAAACAACAGCTTCCCGCTCTTTTTTTCTCTCTTCACTCTGACAGTTGTTTGAAGCCGTCGCTCAGCTGAAATCGATTCTGGGTGACTTCGAGTCTGAGTTTGCAGATTCGGAAACGGAACGACGGCTTCAGGGCATGTCACTACACAAAAGAGCATCACGAGAACTTAGACTGGATTCGTTTGTGCAGAAACTCAACATCTACTTCGGCACTCCAAAAGTATATTCAATCGTTCCTCGTTGTATTCAAATATCCTCAGGAATGAGAGCAGCTTGACTTTGGTCGCTCATCTGCTGCAGGGCCGTCTCAAGCGGCTGTTTTGGCCGTCGCCGTGCTTCGTCGGATTCTTGAGACAGATTTGCACGTGAGGCTTCATTGTTCTCGTCGAGACTAGACAGCAGCGGATCAGACTGAAAAGAGAATTGGGGGATAACGAAGAGTAACGAAAACAGTTCAGAAGATTGACTGTCGGCTACCTTCCTGACCGAGTGACTGACTGACTGGACTCAGAAACGGACAAACACGACGAATTGGCCGCCTCTTCGAAGCTGTCAAAGAGCATCAAAACTCTCGCTGTTGTTTATAATGAGGCGGCTACGCTTTCGCTCGCTCGCTCGCTCGATGTTCACTTTCTTGTTGGCGTCGCCTGTGTCTCAACAGCGAGGGAGCGCAGCCGTTCGGTTAGTTAGACAGTCAAGTCAGGTCGGCAGCGGTAGCTAAGCCGATGAGGTATGCAGCGATCGGGCAACAATCCAGTCATCGCATCGCCGGTTAGTCCGAGCTTCTCTGTTCCGTCTCAAGACGATGGACTAGCGATCATCGAATATTAAGGAGGATAACGAGCGTCGATAGATACGACAAACACCAGCGGACGGAGGAGAGGAATAGATTCTTCATCTTGACGCTGCCCGACTTCATGTATGCAGACCTTTTGTAGCCGACGTAGACACAACACGAGCAGGAAAGATCGACGAGGCGTTTTCTCTACCTGTCGGTGGCTCTTGGCGTTTTGGTGGGGTAGTTAGCAGTCAACTAGTCAAGATTGTCCCTGAGCAGAGATAGCAGACGTCGCTGTAGCGGCTGCTGATGATGCTCATGAAGATAATGTTGGCGTTCCGGCGTCGGAACCCCTCTGATCCCCTCCGGTCACTTTGAGATCTGGGCTCGATAAACACATGACAGGTGTGTCCGTCAACAATGACACTCGGCAAAACAGTCCCGTGTCGACTTTGCGCTCGTGTGTTGTTTATTCCTCCACTTGATTTCGGCAGCGCAGGTGGATCTACGCTAGGTCCTGGCCGTTCTTGGTGAGGGAGACCAGAATATGAAAAAGATGGCGCGAGACAGTAGTAGACTCTCGTCAGTTCTCCTACTCCTTCGGGTCAACGCTAAAAGCGACTTCGAAGGTCGTCCGGGACTCGCTTCGAGACGTTGGGAGTTCTCGCAATCGAGACGACCCTGTTATGACAAACTATCGAGTGCGAGACGGCGAAAGGGAGGCGGCATATTAGAACAAGAAGCTTATCAGTTGTTCGGAGCTTGTCGAGGTACTAATCAGGGCTGAATGAAGAAGTGAATTTTCCGTCCGAATACATCATAGACGGTGTCGACAGCCTTTTAGTCGAGGAAGACCGTAGCCGTAGCCCGCGGCGAGTCCGATAGTGGATGAAATATCGTCTCTTTATTTTTTGTGTTCAGAAAAGGAGAACGAGCTCCACCAATGGCGGCAGCAGCAGAAAGAGAACCATGAGGGACAGGGGGCAGGGGAGAAAGAAGGAGCCCCGGAACGACTATGGCCGAACAGAGTACTGAGTGCCTCTGACGGATGCTCCATCCCGTCTTTTTTTTCGTTCCCAAATTTCCCCTGGCTATCTCCCTTCGTCGCTTCGTTGCCGTTTCATCCGAAGATCCCTCCGTCGCTGCGTTCTCCAGTCTGACGGCAAAGGAGGCAACGGCAAAGAGAAAGAAGAGGAACGAGACTGCATTACAGCACACGGATCGAAACACTGTATACTTGAAGAGAAGCGAACGGAGTTGAGAATGGCCTCTAGGGGCTATCTAGAAGCGGCTAGAACGTAGACTGTAAACACTATTCGAATGAACACTCGGTGCCGTCGTACAGATTGTTCGTCGACCAAACCTATGGCAACGAATCGATCCAAAGCTGTCCCTTCGTATTTCGAATGACGGTCGTAAACCTTTGGAGGCGATATTAACTGAAGATTGAGTGGAACTGGGTCACTCCTCATTCTGACCGGTCACCATCGTCGTCGAATGTCCGGACTCCGCGCTCGGGAGTTCAGAACGGGAATCTACTTTGCGTTTTGTCTCTTGTTTGAACATACGCCTCAATAGCGTTTTCTTCCGCCGCTCGACGACACCTGCTTCAAATAAGAACACTTGTCAACGTGGGGAAGACGTCGCACGCGATGCCATCTGCCCCGGCTCTCGATGCTCGCCATGTAACGTACGTGCGTATGACGAAATACGGGCGGATACGAGCACCGGTGCGCGAGTGATCAACAACGGTACGTTATCCGCACGCCGAATTCTATTTGCTGCTCCCGCTTCTTGGCGTGCCCCCGTTGTTGTTGCGCGCTTCCCGACCGTTTGTAACAAAAAGGCCAAAACCAAGGATATCGGCATTGAATGGGATAACTGTTTCTTCCTTCCGAGGTTCCTTCTTCACTTGTCGTTATCTTTGTTGAATCATCCTGATTCTGTGTTTTGTGAGAAAAACTAATACTTTTACAGCTCGACTCTGGATATCATGTTTTGCCGTTGTGAGAATCGGAATCAGTCGAGACGACGATCGACATCGGGAGTTCGAGCGTCTTTCGCTCGGCCCGGATGACGCTTCCAAACGTTTTATGAACAGAAGACGATTTCGTCACCTGCGGAATTTCAGTTCACTCAGAAGCAGAAGAAGGGGTTCGCTAAACGGATGGAGGACATCAGATTTCTTCTTGTGTTTATGAGAGCGACCGCCTCGTGAGGCGTTTTTACGGGCCCGTAAATTATTCCCTGAATACAAAAGCTCCGGTGAAATGTTCCTCTCGGCCTGGGTGGCCGATCGGTTGCTCGGTATACTGCGCGGCGCCGTGTCGAATCCGTTGCCCGTGAAGTGTTCCGATGATGATTTCATCCAAATGATGAAAGCGAACGGAGACAACCAACATAGAGTCCACGCCATTCCGACTTATTATCAGTGAGTAAGTATAACATCGTTCTGCCATTCGTTTTCGACTTTGAAGTCGAACCGGGTTGGGGCCCTGACAGAGATCTACCTCTTGAAGAATAGCTTGCCAAGACGAAAACTTGTTTTTTCGTTGACGGTGAACGTTTTCTGATAACGGCGTCAGTTTCCCGGAGAGGGACTTTCAATTTTCCAGACGCACGTGTTCATCTTCGATATCGAGCTTTCATTTGGAATTCCCGTGAAACAGTTCTAGAAAACGTGGTTGTAATTCACGAATCATTTGGATCAGCTGTCGATTCGCTCAACGGAACGAACAAAAACTTTGGGGCCGAGGAACACGGAGAAGGATCGAAAAAATCGTATTTCTAACAAACGAGACTCGATGTCGAAGTGTGAATCGAATAAACGGATGTTGTCAATGTTTCGTGAGTTTGGGATCTCGTGGGGGTCGTGACCCGCGTTTATCAGTTGGGTTTTTATCTAATTTTTGAAGCATTGATCCACTGGCAGCGCTCATTCCACCTACCCGCATTGAATCTTTCCCCGATCCGACCCCACCCCACCTAGAGGTCCCTCCTCCCTCACTTGCTCTCCCTGCCCAAGGTTCAGCATCTCTATGCTAGAGCTCAGACGAGGCTTTCGCGTGACTTCCGAACGAAAATTTCAAACTACACACGCGCGGAGAGAGGTTGAAACAGTCAGATGTGGCGACCAAGCGACGGACATTCAGGCTGACGATCGGTGCCGACTCATACGAAATCGAGAATTCATTCACCGGACAACTCGTCTGGCACCCAGCTCGCGAACTATTCACCAATCAATCAATTCATCGATCAATGAATCAAGCGTGCCGTCCATGCTTCTGTTCATCCGCGATTGAGTTAGCACTGAGGTCGAATTACGGAGTTTGTCATCGTGTCGAATCAAACACCACGGCAGCGTCTCCGAAACACAGGCTGCAAACAACACCGATGCCGTCCCTGTGATCCAATGCCGGTGGTTTCGCTGTCGAAAACAATCTCGTGTTCCCAGAGCTTGGGAATCTCCGTCGTTTTGTTGGGTTTCAATTCAAAAGGCAGGATAAATTATGGTTTCGTTTGACAGATTCAAGTTTCCACGATTCAGGCCGCCTCGAGGAATGAAAATCCTCCCAAAAACTACAAAAAATAAGAAGAATCCGAGTCACAGTAGCGGCTAAACGAGAGCGACAGAGCGAGGGGATCTACGCTGCGATTGAGCCGAGCTATTTATCTAACAAGTTCGGTGGCTAGTTGACTGTCTGTCTGCTGTGTTTATTTGGATGCGCAATGAACTCCAACTCGAAACAATCGTCGTCGTCGGGATTTCCTGTCGGATGCACGTTGGTGTCGCCTTTTGTCATCGTTCGAGATCGCATTGCACCCAGCATTCTACAGAACAACAGCTGTCTCTTCAAAGCGAGCTTTGATGGCTCGTGACTTCTGACGACGACGGCGGCGGCGATGGCGACGAGGGAGACACTGATAGGCGTACTCATAGAGTAGAACGGACCGAGCGGCGAACGAGTCGATCTCCTGATCAAAAGTATCGCTCAGTCTGCTGCACATGGCCACGCGCTCGTCATGTTTGAGGCTTGTTTTTTGGGCTTCGCGGCTGAGTTATTTCGGGTTGTTTTCCTATCGACGGAGGAATAACCACAGATTCCACCGGACGATAAGAGCCCACGCATTTACTCGACAAGGACCCACCGGATCGCGAGCGTAACTCGTCTCGAGTTGAAACCTGGCCTGGAATCTCTTTCGTTGAATCGATCGAGAGTCAGGCTTTGCGCTACTCCACCAGTACTTCTTGCGTTGATTTTGAGAGGACTGCTGTGAAGCATTAGACACGCAAAGAATGAGCGATTACTTCGTTCAAGTAGATCTCGCTGCTCAAGGGTTCGGAATGGACATGGAAGGAGAACGCGGGAGCACAGATGTTTAGAGTCGTCTCGAAGATATTCCTAAACGGTTGTTCGCGCTCAGTTAGAGCAGATGCACGACACAGAGAGCAGCGGCCGAGGCTGCATTAACTGAAGAAGCAACGATCGTGTTGGAAGTGAAAGTAGAACGAGACGAAGAAGATAGCGAGAAACTGGAGGACGTGCTCTAGCGTGAGTAATTCGAACTTTATAGGAACCCTGCCTCCGTTGTTTGTGCTCGCCGGGTGTGGTTGTTGCTGCTGTTACTTCGCTGCCGGCCGTGTGGTTCGACACCCGTTCGCTTTACTAGAGGACTACATATGTTTGTGTAGTAGGTGCCAGACTTCAAACAGTGCATGCTGAGAACATCAGCGACGATGTCGATGAGAACTACCTACTCGAAGTACTCGCTCGGGCACGACTAAAGTCGACAGCGAGCGAGAGAAGCTGCTCCAGACGATTTGTGACCGAACGGGTTACGACTCCAAATGTTGGGCGAGGCTGCCGTTACCCGGGCGCTCTCGTTGTCGTATTTTACCTTCGTGCATGCAGTGCGGGCCTAACCCTCACGACTTATCTAGTTTCGCTGCATAAAGCTCTCGTAACCCGCCAGGTTATGAAGAAACGATGACGCATGAGAGACGCTTTCGATTCCGGTTTTCGAAAATAAACCCCACACGATCTCAGGACTTAAACGGCACAGAGTATCTCTGGCGAAGGGTCTTCGATGGTGGAGTCAAGTGCGCCACAGTTCGTGTAAGCGTCGATATTCGCCTGCCTTGTTGTCTCACCGTCGTCGAGGCTCTCTTTGTTGCCGCTGTTGCCGTTGTTGATCTTGTTGTAATTAAATAGATCAACGCGTCGTAAATATTTGCTTGAGTTGTCAACTTGGACAGAAGGCCGCTTGATTCGTTTGTTCACGGGTCGCTTAGAAGCTCGTTGCCGAGAGGTTGTTGACCGGATGACGCTTACGGGAAAAGAGGCGGAAATTCGAGTTCAGAAACTTGCTCCGAAAACCAGGAAGGTTTCCTACAAAAGATTGGTGTACGGTTCAACGTCGTTCTTCTCCTCCAATCTCGTCGATCGTGTTTTATAGTGAGGTACATTCTTGTCGACTCCACGGAAGGTGGAACTCCACGGAGCCTGAAAGCTGTTGCCCAAGGTAACTGAAAGCTGGCGGGACCACGCGCAAGTAACTCCGCCACGGAGGTATCGTCCGAGCATGACGGTGACATATGAGCACTTTGTCCACAGAATACAGGGTGCGCAAGGCAAACGTCGAGTTGAATTCACGTCTTCGCAAACAAATGTCCAGCTCCTTATTTCACTGCGACAGAACGAATTGAGTTTTGTCAACATTGGATCCGATCTGTGTCTTCTGATGGACTCTTCGAAAGGGGAATGCACCAGATCGGGTATGATGTCCAGCGTTCGCGTCCGTTCAATTCACGGATCATACTTTACATCGGACCAAACAGCTTTTCCCTCTCATTATTCGCGAGACTACTCACTTACAGGTCAATTGAAAATGTCGACGAGACGGATTGCTCTAGGTTTCCAACAATCGCGGAGCTTCCTGAAATTCTTCTTTTCTTCAATAATGAAAAATTATTGAAATTTCAGATGAACCTCAAAAGAACGAATCAGATCGGAGTTGTTGGCGCGGAATTGGAACAGAAAATCACAGAAATGGCGAAGCTGGATCAAGCTGTATCAGTAGTTCCCGAGCTCATACGAAAACCGAGCATTGGGCGTTCGACGCAGAAAAACGGAAACTTTGTTCATTTACCCCCGAGCTTCTCGTCTCCGTCTCGGATCCATCGTTCGTTCGCTCATTCTGAAGGAAACAGGCGTCGGATGAACTTCCGTCGGATACGTTCAAGCCCGAAGGGTGAGCTAGACGGAGAAGAGAAAAAAATGAGTTGGGCGTATTCAAAAGTTGAACACGAGGCAAGTTTTCACAAAGTCTCACTTATTGGAACGAAACTAAACGAGCGAGCAGGACGTGCACATTTCCCGTCGTTGGAATACCGCACTGATCCGAGCGAGTTCGGGTTACGGAGATCTTTTCGAACCTTTTTCCTGACGATTTCCGTGTGCTTCGGAAGGGCCTCGAGAACTTCGAGAAACAGATTTGATTCGATTCGATACGCCCTGCGGTTTCTGCCGAGGGATGATCTTTCCCCGAAAGTTTGCGAGAGATTTCCGAGATTTTTGAATGATTCTCCTGAATCAATCCGCGCGATGAAACATCGAAATCACTTCAACTCGGTGCGGGAATCATCATCACCTTGGAAATAAATTTCGAGGGAACTTCACTCGACGGATCCGTTTCGAGGCACGAGACCGCTTTTCTTTCCCTGAGCATGCGTACGTGTCTGACTGCCTCACTTGAGGTTTTTAGCTGTGAGAAGATCTTCAATCTCGTTTCTCCGGAGCCATTCGTATCGCTGCTAGGGTGGTTTCCTCGGAAGTATTCGTCCCGTGAGAATGAGTGACGCCTTAATAAATTACAATTATTACGCGTTGCGCGGAGAAACTCCCTCCGTTTGCTTCTTCCGCGTCTACTGACTTCATTCAAAAGATTCGTCTGATTGAGAAATATGGTCTCAAAACAATCCTAACAAGAGTTCCGACTTTCATTTTTGCGATTCATCCTCCCGCCCGATTTCTCGATTGCCTCAGAGTCAGTCTCAAATTGGAAACGATGCGAACACAACAAAACAGGATCGGAAAAGCTTGGAACTTTGGTCACGAGAACTGAGCTTCATCATTTCGGTTTCAGAACTAGACATTCTATGCCAATATAAAACAATATTTACAATAACATACTTTATACACAGTTCGCCGACAACCCGTGCCAATCTCAGTAGTATGAGAACGGTCGAATCACATCAATATAGATGGAAAAGTTTGGGGGAAAAGAGACAAAGGCAGCAGTGAATCTGAAGCAGACGGATTCAGAAATATATTTCGACGGTGAGGCGGTCGGTCGAACAGTCACTCGAGCAACCAAGTTGGCACGCGGCCGTCTGGGTGGTCGACCGAGAATTGTGATATGCTCGCTGACAAAATCAAATGCCGTTTCTTTAGTAAGTGCTTCTGAATCTGGAAACCGTTTTCCTCTTCATCCTGTCGGCGCAACATGAATCAAGTAACCATGACTGATCAGTTTTCTCCGATGGCTTCCGCATAGAATTTCGTCGTTGATCCCTGGCGGGATTAGCGGCGAATTCGGCGATGACGGAGTAGATGATGCCATAGATGTCGAGAAAATGCACGACCGGATGAATCCCAAAATTCGGGAATCACGTCCTATCTCGTCCTTCCACCGCGCACTAGAATAATCTTGTTCCGTCTAAATCATTTAAAACACGATCGATCCCAGATTTGAGTTGGAAAAAAAAATGAACTTGTCAAGAGAATCGAACGGAAGCCACACCTTGCGACGACGATTGGAAAGCTGTACGGCACACGGCATAGTTCCTGGTGGCATGGCGAGAGTCCTGCGGCACACAGGCCTGCAGCGGGGCAACTTGTCGAAATTGTGAAAGAGTTTCGTTTCGGAGCATCTGGTGCCTCCGTGCCGGGGGTCTTAAGGGATTTTAAGTCGTGCAACTTGCGCAGCTTCCGTTCTCCTCGCCTTCCTTAAGATCCACTCTTGGCCCTCGTTGTCGCTCAGCGCTCTTCTCGTCTCCCTTCGGAATCTTTCAGAACTCCCCACAAGCCCTCTGCTCCGACACTGTGGGATACAAAGTTTCATAATTGGCGTGCGCGGTGTCCTACTACGACTTCTCCTGCGGTACGGAAAGGTGGGACGGACTATACATTCCTTTCAAGGATTTCTCCAAACCGTCGAGCGGCTTTCTTTTTTTCTCTCGTTCGCCCAGCGGCTACACTCCTATTCGTCGGCTTCTTCCGAGTGATTAATGGCCCCCGTCTTGTTGACAATGGAAGTGTCAATACTATATCGATCAGAGTTACTCAACCCTTTTTTCTGTCGTCTGAAAGCCGGCCGGCGCACATCTGGTTGAATGCCTTTGGATCTGAATGTCTGCCCGCCGAGCCGGTTGACTCGAGAAGCGGCTTCAGGAGAAAGTGGAATCAAGAAGGAGAAATGGCGAGAAAAAAACGGTTGTGGTTGAATGGTGTTTGTGTGGAGTGTCATCCGGACGGTGTGCATTCTAAGATGCTTCTCCTCTCGTACTCTCAAGACATTCCACTGGCCATGCCGGTTGTCGGCTATGCCGAATGCCAATCTCATCAGTCCGCTCTTCTTGTTGTCTTCGGCTTTGAGACGACGCCACGGAGACCATTGTTTCCGATACGATTTTCCCTTTCACGCCTCACCTGGCCGGACAAACTCTATAAATGTCAAGCGGCGATTTTCACTCTCGGGACAGCTCGGTGATCCTCCACTGCTTTCATGACATCGGAGCGTTCGGGACTCCGTCGAGCGTAACTCGGACAAATTTTGGAATTCATGGAAGAAAATGTTCCAAGGAAACTTCTCGAAATGAGGAATTTCATCTCTCTCGAACATAATGGACTATAGACTTCATATTCCGAGGATTTCAGACTTCAGAGGGTGAGCGCTGTAAAACAGGTGGGAGGAGTTCGAGGAGGGCTCGGCTGAAATAGGGGTGATGGGGTTGAGTGGCGAGGGCGTCATAACAGCTGAAGTGAGACCGTGTTGCATCCTGACGTCGATCGCCAGACGATATAAACAATCACGGCGTCATGGAGGCCATAAACAAACGTCGACGTCGTTGTTGTTGTTGTTGTTGTTGTTGTCGTTGCTGCTCTTGCCGCTGGTGCCACATAAAGATCTGGCGTTTGACGTACGTTTCAAATGACGATGGATATCTGGCGAATGCTGGATGATGGTTGTAGCGCTCGTAAAGAGTCTCAACAGCAAGCAACGTCGACGTTGACGATTGCTCCGCTTGCTGACTCCAAGAACGCGTGTGAATTAAGTGCAGCTATCCATCACGCCCAGAATGAGCCGAGCATCGTAAAGAGTTCCTGAACAAACGTATCTATTCATACAAACATTCAATTGAGACGCGCGAACGCCAATACAGCCGTTCATAGCATCTCAATGGGCGAGTTTTGGCACGGCATGCGGGTTTTCTGCCGTCGAGACATCGTACCCTTTCGTATCGCACGGAGAAATTTCGTTTCGTGAACCCGGGCTCCTTCTTCAGGGGCTTTTGTTTGGTTGTATCGCCAGATCCCAATCTTTCGTGCTGGATCTCCACTAACTCCCTCTGAGAAATTCGTCCTCGAATGGGACCTAAGGGACATCTCAGCGTGAACGAACAACGCCATCGAAAGCTGCGGCAGCGGCAACAACAGCCCGGAGTCGAGTTAGCCGCTAGTCAATGCGAGCTCGGGCTGCTCGCACACAAAGGATCGGAGACAGCGGCTTTTCGAGATGGTTCCGAGCGAATCGATTCTGCATCGTCATCTTCGAGCCACCCAGCCATCCATCCATCCATCCATCCGTTCAGTCAGTCAGTCACTCACTCTTTGCTTCGTTTTGAGATACTTTGTTTGTTGCTTCGCGGTGCCAGTGCCTCATCGGAAAGTTTCCGGATCCGACCATCGCACCTCCGGCTCCTGAAGGAATGGAGGACCCGTCTCGGATTGGAATTCTTTGCGTCCAACCGTATGGAGCCGCTCGAAAACGTGTCACGCATCTGCAGATATCCCTGCGTAATCTGAATGTATCAAGAAAGCGATTTTTAAGCGAATCAACTCATGGTTTTCAGGAAAAGTCAGGAGAATTGTCAGTCATAGGACTCCTCCGTATGGTACCCTAACGTCCCGTGCATCCTGAGCCTTCATGTGTTGAGCTATGCGTACCACAGAGATTCTAGACGGAGCAGAGTGAAAATCCAATTATTTGTACATGACTGATCATCTTCGTGCAGTGTTCATCTTAATTCACTGGTGCGAATACTTCGCTGCCCGCTGCGACAGTCAGTACGCTGCCCGTGCTTCTGTCCGTATATCTTTTTGTCAGTCCCTCAGTCAGAAGCAGAGAGGAAAACTGTTGTCTGCTCGCTCTGTATGTGATGTCAACGTGGGCAGAGCCTTCGCATTTGTTGACGTCCCGTTGTTTTTAGAGGAGATACATGGTCGGAGCAGTGCCACCGGTTGCTTGCTTGTTTCTCTCTGTCCGCTCGCTGTTCACATTTGGCAACATTCACTCAAGGAGGCTGCGGAGCGTGGCATCGAACGTTCAGAGGATTTCATTCGTTTTTAGACTCAGCTGCGGTGCGGGCAAACAGACCGCTACGAAGACGGAACGACGGACAAACCAGCACATAAACACAAACAGTTTCTCTAAACAGAAGCCGAACCCTGTCCTGAGAACACTCAATCCTTTTCCTGGGCCTGGGTTTTTATTTCGATCCGCATCACCTGGAGCCGCGTTTGACAGAAGCTCACAGACCAGAAAACTCCTTCTCAACCAGTGATATTGGGAAACCTTATATTTATGAATCAGAAAATGTTAGGAAACACGGGGGACGCGTCGAGACACGAATCGAACCATGAACAACTTCGGGGGAGTTTCCATCGATGCTGGAAGTCGATCCGGACGGGGATTTCTAGAGCCCTCGATGCGAAGTTGAGGTCGGCGACTTTTCGCTTCTGACATTGGATCGAGAATCTTCGTACGAAATCGAATCACTTCATCGACTGGCACCCACTCTTCAGCCTGACGCACGAAAGGAAAAAGCAATGACCGATGCGATGCCGATGTTCGTACTGTTGCTTCACTAGTCCCTTGTGATGTTCGAACGTTAAGGAGTCTCGCCTCGCCTCTTCCGTTGCTCGCCCATTTCTATTCTAACATTCGATTCGCGCTTTCGACTCATCAGCCACAGCAGAAGCGAACTGTCATCGAACATTCATTGCCTTTCGTTCAGAAGCCACCGAGTCTTCACTCGGAGGGGCGAGCCTTTTTCTTTTACAGAATTCGATCGGAGCCGAGCGAAACTTCGATTCTAGCGAACACGGTAGCGATCTGCATCGTGATCGAAGGGACACCACTAACTTTCGGAGAAATTCCGAAGAACCCGAGAAAATTGAATCGAAAGCGTCCCGATCTTTGACTGACACGTCCTTTCTCTGCTTCCCCGCAATCCGTTACCTCGTGTGAGCTCTTTGAAATGTCGATGTCGGAGCAGACGCTGGCTTCCAATCCTCTCAGGCCACTTTGTGTTCGACTGACCATCCACGCAGCCCAGAAAAGAAAATAAATCACTCGAAACATTCCATCTCGATTTCTTAGTTGAACAGTTCCAGTCTGAAATGAGTGAGATCTCTCGCTTTGAATCGTTGTCTTCCTCGACTCTACTGCTTGCTTTCTTGCTTGCCGGCCGGCCGGATGCCTAGTCTGCGGATACCAAACAGACAGGGCGTCGCGGGTTTTAAGGTTTCCTTCATCCACTCAGTCACTCACAGCGGACATTGTAAAGACTTCTATTTGGTGCCAAACAACAGACAAACGTCCGAGTTAGATTGAAGGATGGATAGACGAATGGATAAATTGAGTGAATGAGTGAGGCCGGAACCGATGGATGGCGCAAGATAGAGTGGTCGTGCGCGACAGGTGAAAGGCCTTGTTTCACTCGCTGGCTCGCTTAGAAAGCATGCTGGGTTGACATTTTCGAAGAATCCCTGTCTCTTTTTTGTTCCTCTTTGTTGGTGTCTGCCTTAAGTGGGCAACGCTTGTTTATGTCTCCTTCCTTTCCTTTCCTTTTCTGTTTGTTTGTTTGTTAGTTAGTTTGTCCGTCTGGTTTTCCTCCGATTGAATTTGATCTCAAGCGCGTTCGTAGTTTTCGGATTCCTGCGAGACGATCAGAGATCCTTTCGCAAGCACGAATGAAGGTGCCCGGTGGGTGTTTGAAGCAAACTCAGTCGGGAGTTGTACATTCGGAACATCAGCCATATGAGCGATGTTTACATTTTTCGATATCGTTCTGTTTTCGATGTTGTCTAGAGCACCGATAACAAGTTTACAAGTTGCGTTTACGACGAGCTGCTGCTGAATGGATAAACCTCGGAACTCATACGTTTGTTCGAGATGGACGGAACATTTACAAAGTAGGGTACCTGCGAGTAAAAATACGTTTTCTCACGCCTCATAAAAATATACGCCAACGCAGCAACCCTCGGAACGACGAGACACGCCTCCCAAGGACGAGTCGTCGTTGTTTGTACAATATAAAAGCGAGTTCGTCGTCGAGAACCGTTTTTCCACACAAAGCATTCGCGGAACAGCGACACCAATGCAATGCAGATCATAGCCTGAAGGGCAATACTCGATGACGAGTTGGACTCGGAGGTTCGATTCGTAGAAACTCTCTGTGACAAAACATAGAATCTAGGAAATGTCACCGATGTTATTCCAGGATTCGCAGAGGAGATTTAGAATCCATTACCGGGGAACGAATGCCTCAAACGCGTTGAGGGGAATTTTGCTTTCTTTGACGAGTCTGTGCCTGATCGAAGCACGAGCTCACCTGCCCTGGCTCCTGACTTTGCTCCTTGAAAATTCATTCGGTGAAGCTTGATCGCATAGGGTGGACGAGAATAGATCAATAATGTCCATAGATACTCCGAGACTGGCGAGGCTACCACGAGTTTGTATACTGAAGTCCTGACTTTGCGAAAGCCTCCCAAGGTCATTTCCTCGAGAGAAACTGGAAAATTCTGTTTCGTCCGAGACCATCTCTACTCACTCAAGAGATCAGATCTTGCGGAACCATGAAACCGTGCAAGCAGTGTAACAATATTTGTTTTCTCGGATCAGAACCTCTTATTTTCGGATTTCTTCGAGGTTTTTCGCGTATTTCCCGCATAGTAGATGTCCTAGTGAGAATCACAACAATCACAGCTTTCGAGAGCACACGAAATGGTCGAAATCTAGGCTCGTTTTCAAAATTCACGGTGGCTGTGCTCACGGGAATTCTGATATCCTGCCGAACGCTGTGAAAGTTTTGGTCCCAAACGAACACCTTGATCTACATTATAAAAATCCTCTCCGCGGTTTGTTTCACTGAAATTTCAAGCCAGTCAAATCGAAAGATCTCGGATGGGAAATTCTGGTCGTAAGGATGATATATTGTCGCTCCTTGTCTCGATCTAGGATTGGTTTTAGTTCCACGGATTCAGGAGTCGTGGGTTTGAAGTTCTCCACGGAACCTTACCGTGCTCATGGCATGAAACCGACTGATCGATTGGTATCGATCGGATTGCTTGCCATCGTACAACAATGCTCGAGCTTTTTGATTAGTTATTCAGCCCTGCTACCATGGACCGACATGACACGGCGTCAACTTTTCTGAGTTTCCGTGTCTATACAACATGGTCAGGATCTTCCCAAACAGAGCTCGTTACAATCGGCATTCGAGCGACGTCGACGGCATGAGCAGACGATGTCGGATAAGGAAAATGAAGCTAATCAAACATCACATCAACATGTTGGACGAAGGAAGAAACTGTTCTGAGATCTACCTAAGTGCAGAGTAGGATGTCGAATCGAGAAGAAGGAAAGTGAGGAATCACGTGGCTGTCTGGGGCTTTCGCGGGTGGCCTTCAGATGATTGAGACGTCATGGAGCGAATTTAGCCAAATTGGTGAGATTTACGATGCGAGAATTTGCAAGCTAACAAGCATCATACGACCGAAAAGCACGGTAGGCGATGTAGCGGGCATCGATTGGCATTTTGATTTACAGATTAGCCGCGTCTCTGCCTTTCTCTCTCGCATCAAATGTTTCTGTGTTTGTTTTCTTCCCTAAAAACGATTCTTCTCCATCCAATTCCTCGTCTTTCGATTCGACGACTACTTAAGCAGCACCGAACTCATAGTCGCAGTAATGTGGATCAACGACAGGAATTCGATCAAATGTTTGCGACGTCATCACAAAAATAAACTGTAGATCCATCGACTTGTTGAGGTCGGCGTGCGTTCGATATCGAATCAGATTACGAGATTTCAGATTGTTTGCGTTGCAGTTGCGCCACATACTCTGTGGGCACGAAGCCGCTCAGTTCACGTGACACGATTTCAGCGAGTTCGATCGGCGCATTGTTTCTCTACTTGTGAGATTGGTTTCAAAACAGGGAGTTGTGTTCCGATTCTGGGCTCGATGGAGGTCAGTTCCTCGGACGACACCGGTTTGCCAACAAGTCGATCACAAAACCCGACACGGACGCCTGAAATTCTCAACGAGCCATCCGCTGCTGTGGTGCTACTTTTATAAATTGCCCATAAACAAAACGAGGGATTACCACCAACCGAACAAGAGCGAGAAGGAACGAACGAAAAAACGAAAGACCAATACCAACCAGACCAAACCCAGATGCCCCCGAGACCCAGTTCGAAGGCATTTATAAATGGGGTATTGAGAAAACGATGCCGAACAGGCAGCCAGCCGGCCAGTTGGACTTCTCGGTCCTTGGTCGGTCGGACTGCGAGCGACCAAGAGACTGAGAAAATAGGAAATCAAGAGAAGAAGTTAAAGCCAATCCCTTGGCTTTGTATGTTCGAAACATTGCCGCGCTGGCAACTTTCTGAAGTTTATCGATCATCCGGTTTTTTTTCTGCTGCTGCTCGTTTGGGTGGAGAATTTCTGAAGACTCGAAGCAAAGTGTTCCCAATCTACTTTTGCCCTGCACGTTCGCGGTACTTGCTCAACGGTAGCTGTCGAACCCCACGGGGGGTACAAACGGTCAGAGAACGATTCTGATTGCGTTAGCCAGGTAGTCAGGATGGTCCCACAGAAACTCGTCCGATTTCTGATTTTGGCACCTGCTTATTTACCCGGTCCGAAAGGGAAAGCAGCCTCACCGTTTCTTGCGGGAATGGGTGTTCAATCGATGAAACCAAAAGTGAAAGTAAATGGGTAGAATGTTGCTATGCTTGTGGACAAACCGTCGCGTCCGCATTGAGAGATGTTCGAGTTGTTTCTGTCCGAGTAAGCCTCCAGGCAAATCAATTGGCCACTGGGTTCTCGTGTTCGACGGCAGGCGGGCAGTTGGTGGCGAGGGAGTGAACAAACAAAGCCCACATAAAACTCAACGAGTTAACCCTTATCGAGGTTGTTATCTTCACACACGGTGGACAGTGCAGCTTTCGAACACTTCCCGAGTGCTAGCCGGCCGAGTTCCTGGATTGTTGGTTGGCTGTTTTATATGCGCGTCCTGCCGCCTCACTCACTCACTCAGTCAGTCTATTTGTCTGTCGGCTAGACGCACTCCAGTCGTCACGGTCAGCGCAGTTGTGCACGATTCGAAAAAGGAACAGCAGCTGAAACTTAAATCAAGTTAACCCCGATCGTCGAAGTGTTTTGAAGTGGGCCTCGCTCCCCTCAGTACCAAACAACCAACCGACCGACCCCCGTTACGTCCATCTTCTCCTGCCGTTCGTTCGTTCGTTCGAAAGCAACCCAATTTGGATGAAACAAAAAGTACGATCTCGCCGCCGTGCGCTTCGATGATGTTTCGAATGCGGAGAAAGTTCACTCGCTGCAGGAGTCCTCTACCTACTCGACGCGATCAGTGACTGCCAGATCCGATGCGAACGCTCAACCGGGCAGAGCCGTGGACGTTCGATCCGGTGGATGCCGCATCGTTACCAGAAACTTACGACGGCGAGTGGGTAGAGAAGAAAGAATTGCGTCATACGGGCTCATCGTTCAACAATCGATTTGTATCCGACTCGGACTCATACGACAAAAAAAGAAGGAGAAGAAGGAACACTGTTACGACAGCGCGTAAGAGTCCGATGGCCCGCCCCAAGAGTTCGGACGCTACCGAAACGAACGTAGACATACCCGAAGAAGCCAAAGGCAGCTGACTCAACGACTTCTGCCCACAGTCAGTCTCTCAGTGAATCAGCTGCTTCGGGCCACTTGATGTTACTCCATCGTGGAGCTTTTGCGATCGTTTAGAGTCAATTATGATTAGGATGATGATGAGTTTGTTAATGATCTCGATGATAATGATGAAGATGGAATAAAGTTCGTTCATCGTGAGTTTCGCGAAGAGATGTTCGGTATCTACGCTGGAATTGATTGCCAAAACAAATATGTTCCGTCGTAGAACTGATTTATGGCACTGGCTACGAGAGTTCCTTCGATAAACTCACAGCTAGAAATGATCTATAAATTCACCAAGGAGGAAAGTAGTAAAAGGCGAGGGTGTTGTTTTTGAGATGCGCTCAGACATTCATCAACAGAGAACCGAACCATCGGCAGAAGCTCTATGGAAAGAAAGCTGAATTTCAAATCAGCTTCTTCGCGTAGGTCGAAGCATCTTCTCAGATCTAAATCCTCAAGAGTTCAGAGGATCGTTTTCGAGGCTTCTCCTAGAATGGTCGAAAACAACAAAATCTCCGGATCATGGAATACTTGAATTCGGGTTTCTCAGTTTCATCATCATATTGGCACATTGTGCGCTTCCATCGGCTCTATGGAGAATGTTGATTGAATTCTTCGCCCTTGGACGAGACGGGCGGAGTATACTTTTCGGGGGAAAATGACGAGCCGTAGTATTTCATGTTTTGTTACGTGGCTGACTGAAGTTTGACGCTCCGCAGATCCGGGCCGAAAGTGTTCGTTCCGCAGCGTCCAAATGTGTTACGGATCACCGTGGCCCCCGTGAAGGAAGGCGCCGCCTTAATCGAACTCCCATTAACTAACTTCATTAACAAACTACGACGCTGTAGGTAATCCACCCGTCAGGGCTTCCTATCGCAATCTCCTCTCGATTCTTTTGCGCGTCGCCTCCAGCAGCGAACCCTCGACGGAAAATCTTAGCCAACTCTTCAGCTGTCGCTTCCGAAAATTTCTCGGGTTTCTTCTAATTATGATATAACGTCCTGCTGATCGGTGGCATCTACCCAAGATACGGATGATTCTCTTTGTCCATAGCTTGACATTGAGGCTGGTTTTCAAGTTTTTATCGACGACTTCCAAGTTTCTTTTGAGTTGACGATCGGAGTGAATCAATGCCGCACGAAATGCAGTGCTCCGTGTCGATGTTCGACTGAATCACCATTCGAATGATTTCGGCCGAGAAGTTCCGACGCGGCGAAAAAAATGACCTCAAGACCCCATCGATAGCGTGGGCGGATTGGGAATATCACGAACTTCTCACGAACATCCTCACCAATTGCCATATACAGCCGAAACTGAGCGGAAGATACAGAGCGAGAAAATATGTTTCGGATTCAAATAGCAAGAAGACCCGACTTCAGATCCCGTATCGTCGTACATAACACAAAAGCTTCGCGGTAGCGGATTCTCTCGGTATTTCGATACAAGTGGAATCTCAAAAAGTCACCGCGAACTGTCGTGAAAACAGTTATTCTCTTACGTAAACAACCGGCTCGTGTGCTAGACGTCATTTTCTCTAAGCCAAATCAGCTGAAGAAAAGAGAGCGAGGGGTAGCGGCTCTGATTCGGAGAAATCAAAACTCTGGATTTCTCTAAATTCTGAAGCAACATTCAGTAAGCTCCTCAAATGGCGTTGTTTGCCTTGGCGGTCGTCGACACCGCATATTCACAATGGATGCGTTCGTTGGAAAATTATGAGTGCTCAGCAAAGGTTCTATTAACAGCGGCGGCGGCGGCGGCGGCCCTCGCAGCTAAGTGAGTAGATAAATGTCCATTCCACTCCGACGATGAGCCACCGTGTTAGTCGGCCGATCTTCGGAGGTAAACTGGCTGGACTGGGCAGGGCAGTGCAGAGTATGCTGACTAGGTGCGCCGCCAATTCTAAGCTTGGCAACGAGGGGAAAGCATCAAGCAATGAGAGATCGGACGATGAGGAAACCCAGCTAAAAGTTCGCTTGAATTCTGTTGCGCCTACTCGAGCACGCTAAAATGCTGACTCACTCACCACCGAACGTGAGTCGGTGTAATAGTTGTGATATATGACAGCCCTGGGAGTACAAGCTCGACCTATCTGTCTGGCTGGCTGGCTGGCTAGCTAGCTAGCTGTCTGCTTCTCGCCGATTCTCCGTCGAGTTTTCTCCCTGAGGACAATGGGGTATGAATGTGGTGTTCGAGCGAATTAAAAATTAACACTCGACATGTTGAACGACGAGATAAACGTCCTCTCGCTCGTTCAGGCCTCTTCGACCGTTAGGGTGCGCTGACCAGTGCCGCCACAGACACTCGACTAACATAAGTATCGGTTTGAGAAGAGCAAATTGAGAGCGTCTGACAATCGAGCGACACAATTAAGTACAACAACGGCGCTGCTTTCGAATGAAACACCAAGAGATCCACTGACGCGACGTCGCGCGGTACGACGACCTCTGCGATACACAGACCGCAGATGGACTATAAAACATTCTGGTGACGCGTGCACATGTCTGAATTTTTCATTGTTGTTGGCTTTCTCTTTTTTTATGTCCCGCTGCATTGATTTATATCTCATGCTTCCCAATCTCGATCCTGAAGTCTCAATTTTCACCCCCTTGCGAGCCAATTAGGAGCGGGGCCCCAATGGGGAACCGAATTAGGAATGAATTTCCTCGACTTGAGCTCGCGGCCTCCAGAACGACGGCGCTGATTCATTTCCGAACATTTGCGACCCCTTCCGGAGCCCTTAAGATTCCAAGCGTCATCTCGAGGATCGTTTGACCACGGATCGAAGATTCCATGCCACAGCAGCCTTTTCGGAACTCGAGCCTCGAGCTTTCCAGATTGATTCGAATTCCAGGTCGCGGATCCGTCCTGCTTCGAAAAACGACGACGTCGAAGCCTTCCCACAACGATCTAACGAACAAGCGAGTTACAGCGCGAACCTACGGGCAAGTAGGAGAGCGAACGGACGTACCGACTGACTTACTGTTGGATTCTGTTATAAAACAATGCCGGTTCACACGGACGGACGGACGGACGGAGCGAGACACGAAGCAAAAGTAGGAGAGCGGGTCGTAAAGTCGGCGATCTATGTATTTAACACAAATAGCATAAAGCGGGAGGCACCGCCTGGCGATGAGGGATCTCCACTTCTACTACGTTTTGGCTTTCGGGATCGCTTGCTGGTGTGTTCGCTGTCAGGTCCTTTGGCAACGTTCGCAACGTTTTCCGGGGTATCTGGAAATAAATTTCCGCTTTCTCCATGGTCGCCATGAGAGTCCTGTGTGTGTGTGTGTAGTCCAGCCATAAGTTTCTCTCTGTTCACCATATTGTTTTCGTTCCTTTCCGGCTTCCATATTTTCTTTCCTGGCGGTTCATTGGAAGCCTGGAGTAACGGACGGCGGAACGGAGTTCGTCAAATCGTGGCATGAAAAAGACATGGAACTCTGCTTCGTCTCTGGAAACGTTACAGAGCTCCATGCTTTGAAAACAAACGGGCTGTTCGGCACTTTCCGCATTGTGTTGTAATTGCTCACGGTGCGGGTGGATGTCGGCCGACGAAGTCGTTGCCGTGGCCGCCACCGATGATGGACGTTTCGACGCTCTTATTCTCCTTGCGATTCTTATCGACATAAATCGGCAGAAACAAAAAAATAAAACTTCGGCACAAAGGAGTCGTGACGCCTAACAGCGGCGATTATGTCTTTAAAGATCAGCTAAGGCCAGAACTCCGATAATTTCTTGATATTAACACAGACAGACAGCCACAACAACGCAACAGTAAGTCATGACTGAAGTAATGCCAATCGACAGTACCTGAAACAAAAGCAGCGTCTTCCCACTCAGATCTGTCCGCTTCGTTCGCTGTCGGATGTCAGTGAATGGAGAAGAAGAGCTGCATGTTCTGAGCCGAAGGTACGACAGCAGTTCGCTACAGGAAAAACAAACTTCCGAGCGCGATATTCTCCATTCATTGCTCCCGCGTATTTGCTCGACCTCGAATCTTACACCGGGCTTCCATAGTCCAATCGTAAGCGGGTCAATATCTTCCATCGAGTCACTTCGAGCGTGAAAACTGCCGTCGATTGCCGGAAACCGCGCCTTCGAAGGTGCCTTTGATCAATCAGGGATGAAATGGCGAATTCAAAACGAAATATTGGATCGGATGGAATCATCTTCCGACGCCGAACTCTCGATCTAGCTCTTAATTGATTCAGGTCATAGGCGGTGAGCGCAACGAACTTTCCAAGAGAGAGAAAAACAAGAGTCGATGCTAGCACTCGCAGGTAATGAAAGCAGCGACTTATCGAAGAGGCGATCCAATCGAATTATTTCACGGTGTGCCGCGTAAATTTTAGCGATCACCACTCGGACGACGCGACGATAAAACTGAACAATAAATTCTCAATCCGCTGAATCTCTCAATCAAGAAAACCGGACGATCCTTTCACGCTCTACCGAAAACGACACGACGGAAAAAGTCGAAACTCAGCTCGCAATCTGTTGGCCATCGATCACCCGGAATTAAGCTTTAAATGCCGAAGAAAAAGGAATACCGAAGCTGTCCCAAAAAAACACTGATGTCATTCATTGAGTTTCCGAGTTTTCCGCACCTTCGAAAGATCAATTTCCCGAACAAATGCGTTCCTTGCGGCAGAAACCTCGAGATCGAGGAAAACTGGGATCGAGGTGGCCTGGTCGGGGCCTCGTTGTTTCCTTTTTTTCGCCCTCCCAGCCTGCTTGCTCGCGTGGCAAATATCCAGCCCGGGCGCTCGCCGGACTGCTGACATGCACGGACGCCTCGGTGCGAGTTGCCAAACTGCTGTTGCTGCCGCCGCCGCCGCCGCTGTTGCTGGCACGACGTTCGCTAGACCCAGTGGCATTACGTGCATTCGTGCGGACACTAATCGACCGATGGACGAACAGACAGCGGTGGCGGCTAGCTGGCCAGACGGACGGACACTTCGGAAAGCAAGCCACGCTTGCCTCTCCCGGCATCTCGATGCGAGTTGTTGATGCCTGGTTGCCTGTCTGCCATCCTCTTGATATCCATAAAAGCTCCCGGTTCGAACACTTTCACTCGAGTGATTTCATTCGCTCCTGGACCGGAGTGACCCAACAGAAAATATCGACATGTTCATCGCTCCGATCAGATTTTGCGGGTCATATGTGAGGAACTGCCTGACACGTCGATGGGATATCTCCATTCAAGTTCTCGAAATATTGAGACTCGTTATCAGCATTCTGTTTTCAATTTAGATATCCGTTCTATGAAAGAAGAGAACAAAGGAGTGGGAAACTTCTCGGTGATTTTGCTTCTTTTCTGTTTTTCGGGAGGGGAACCAAATTTTTGCTCAAATTGGTGTGAGTGTGACAATCCAACTCGGCTCAATGTCACTCCGAGGGTGGAGAGATTAACGTCAACTAAGCGACCAACGAACAATTTCAACTCACTCCTGAACGCGCCAGTTGAATCGCGGCTTTTGGAGTCTGTCGACACTTTCAAAAAAGACCGCGCATCGCATCGTTTGCTGGTGCTAAAACGCTCCGAGGAAAGTGGTGCTGATCGGTGGAGGTGCTCGTGGTACGGCGGTCTGATCTGGTGAACAATGGCCAAATTACAAAAATCACTCCAAAAACGAAACAGCTACCGATCCTGAATAAAAGGAACCCTCTCGTGATGGGGACGCTCCGTGAGCATTGAAGCAAGCACGGCTCTCGGATCGGCCTACCTCGCGGGTCCGCTCGTTCGTTCGTTCGTTCGCCCGTCGAACAGATGGAGGTCGTCAAACGAGTGTGTCCGCGGACCAGGTGGAAACCGCGCAAACACTCCTTGAGAATCCCTTTCAACATTTCACCTCACACCACGAGCACTCCTCATTATCTTTCATCGAAATCATCATCAGCTCCATTACCATCGGTATCGAGGCTTTCCTGATGAGCAGCAACAGCAAAACACAACTCCAGTGAAGGGTGAATCCATCTTCTTTGTCTGACATGAATTCTAAGTAGCAATCCTCAAATGGATAGCTCTATCCTGTAATTATCGAAAACACCATCCGAACCGCAGAGGGACGATTCGAACGATGCGTTCGATCAAAGCGCTCGAAATTCTCTCTGAGAGTACATCTGCACCAGGTCCACGACCACCCGAGCTCCTCGATGGAGGACCGTTCTCAAGCCTGATATCTTTTCATGATATTATTTCTTCCACCGTCGGCAGCGTTTTACAGCGGACGCTTTTTCCAGCCTTCGACTGTTGGAGCCGTGGGATGTCAGAGACGCCGCGGGTTTGGTTCCCGGAGTCGGCCGATCACCTGGATAGTCTCATGCTTCTGGAAAATCCAGTGAAGAGAAGCTCTTGTGCTCACCTATTTGGAGCTTTCCTGCGAGATCTTGCGGTTCCGTGAGACGTGAGATTGTTGCCGAAGAGGACTCCTCGGGAAGAACTCTCGCAGAGAGAGATTTAATGAAAGGAGAAAGCCGATGTTCTGTTCAAGGTGGATTCCTGAAGAGAATTCTAAATGTCAAAGCTGCTCATGACATTTCTCTTAGCCCGTAGCCACGTGACAGATGATATCACCTCCCTGTCCCTGGTTCATGGACTGAAGTACCACCTGAGCTGGACGTTCTCGAATGTCACTTTCATCGTTCCATCTGGCGGAGGAAAGGTACTATGGCGGACGAATCGTACCGTGTTAAGGAGCCAAAAAATCTATCTGCCCGAAGAAGACGTTGGAGAAGTCTTTCGAGCAAGTTCGAACTGCTCCAGCAGGGGCAAAACACAATCAGACTGGGACAGCTGCCCGCCTCGCCTGTGTCCCTCCATATCCGATTTACTAGTCAGCCGGTCTGCTGTCCAGTTTGCCTCGCTTGCTGCCCTTCTTGCCTCCGAAGCTGTCTCGCCGGTGCCTCGGCGAGAAAACCGAGCAGTTGTCGGCCTGGGCTCTCTGGACTGCTTTAATTTGGGAGGAGGCTGATCGACGAATTGAAGGACTTGCAACGATCGAAGGAGTTTGAAAAAAGGGACGCGATCTCGCGGAAACGCGTACAACAGGAGTGTGGTCAGGACGACGGTGTTCCGGAAGGACCAAAGTGAGAAAGGAAAAAGGCAGACGAACTGAGCTATGAAGATTGAAGGGGGCCTGGGTAAAAGAGGGACTGAGGTGAAAAGGAAGGAGGCGGGGAAGGACAAAACGGAAGGCTGGTAGAAAAAAGGACGACGGAAAGGAGAAAACTTCGGTCTTACGGGGAAAAGAACAGAGAAACTCGAGGGAGAGCCCGAGCGAGGGGGAGGGCGTCCGGTGAAAAGGACAACTTTGTGGCGCAAGGCTTTCAGCGTGCTTTGAACTCAAACCGTGTTGCAGCGGTCGTGGACTTAATGACGGAGTGTCCTGGGAGAGGGCAAGGAGAACAACTGGAAGACCTAAGATACCCAGAGTGAAAAGGACGCGGAAAGCGCAAAATCCTGTGAGAAGTGGAACTATGTTGAAGAGGAAACAGCGAGAAGAAAATGGTGAAGAACGCAAACTGAACGAGGCGGAGAGAGTGAGAAAGTGTGGTTCGGGCCAAGAGACAAAAAACGGGAGACATCGTTGATGGAGAACTGGAGATTTAGCGGTGGCAACACCAAAGTGCTTCTTCCTCTCGGCCTCCTCTTTCCTTCTTTCATTTTGTTCTGTCGGACGCAATGCGCTCACTTTACCACTCTCCAGACGACGTCTAACAGGAGCCATTGTCGACAAACAACGCACATCCAACAGCAGCGACAGCGCTGCAACACCAGCAGGCACGGTAACTAGCCTTGCAGGCACCGCGTCAGAAGAAGGAACAAAAGGAAAATTAAAAAAGCATTACACTCACTCACTCACTCCTTCAAAAACACGCTTGCGACGTGTTTCGGTTCCCAGATGCCTTCCCCGGCCGAGAGAAACAAACCGACAACAACAAATATAAGAAACACAACTTTCGGTGCGTTACGCCTGTCGTTGTTGCCGGCTTTTCTCGTCCGCCTCTGTTTCGACACCTGAATTCCCCCAGCGTGATACAGACTTTTGGAACCGGCTTTTTGCGCAACTGTGCACTTCGCGGCGTCAAGAGCAGTTCCTGCATGCGAGATCGATGTGCGGATCCAGTATCCTGAGACTCCTGAGATTGGAAGGACAGCAGCCTCGGTTGGAATAACAGTCAGCAGCGGAGTGGAATGGCTGAAAGGAGAGATTGAGTCCCGTATTTCCCCGATTTTTCCAATATGCCGCTGTGACTGAAGCGGCTACTTTCAAGGACATCGAGTCTAGTTGCCGATACTGACTTGTCACGGTGCGCAATTAGTCGTCTGACATGTCATCACAGGTGAATTCCCCTCGTTTCTGGTGTTGACCGTCCTGGAATATCGCGGGCCCGTGACACACCTTCTAAAACCTCCTCAGAGTCTTATGGAATAGTTTTCCATGAATTTGGACGCAACCAGATGTTTCAATGACTCTTCATTCTCATCGAATGAACTGTTAGCAGAATTTGGGATGATCGACTTAGCCTTCTTGAAACTTTGTCTACTTTGTATCAGCTATTCACTGATTAATTTTTCCTCGTCTTGAAATGTCATTTCGTTATGATCGCGTATGGCGACATGTGAGAGACACGGTGCATGAAGTTTGATTGCGTCGAAACTGTTGCGATGGTTCATTGGAATTCATTCGAACTCGAAACAAACTTGCTCCATCGGGTCCCGACCGATGCTGCAGAACTTTCAAAGGAAAGAACAAAACAAATCTCGGCTTGTGTGTGACGTCAAAGAGACGAGAACAACATTTTCCGTCCGGTTGTTTGCGATGAAGAGTGAGGTCTAGGCCGATTCCATCGCGCTCGATGGGCTTTTGTCAGGAAAGGATAAATCCTCATGATCCGGTGAGGGTCTACGGGAAGCGACGCGCTGTCTACTCTGGGAGTTCCTCGGAGGGAACTGAAGAGTTCACATGGATTGCGGAATTCAGGAAAAATAGAATCATCGGTGGTCAATGTTTTACAATAATTCCCCCTATTCTGATCATCATTTTTTTTCATTTGATAGTCGAATGAGACAATTATGCAGTGTAGATCCCATACGCTCAGGAAGAGAAGCTCCCTCAGCACTCTTCCTCTTGACCATTCCGATTTCTTTGATGATTCCTCCGCTCATGATCTTTTCCGCGTTTTCATTTGCATAAATCGCCGCAATTATTGAAAGGATAAATCGTAGAAAAAATCGAAATCGCTGCAACAGAATTCTTCTGTTATCTCATCTAACCCTTCCAAAGATTGAAAAAGCAACAACTCGAGCAAGGGAATATTCTCCCGGAGGAACAAGAAATCAAATAAAATCTGAGAATCTTCATTTTCGATCGAATAGCTGCACTGTGAAATTGTCAATTCTGGTTTCGACATCCACTTTCTCGAGATCAACCTTGAGCGAAAATAAAGGAACGAAGAAATCTAGCAGATTAGGTGACTTTCTTAACAAGGACGGCCTTGCTCACGGTGGTCGGCTCAAGGACACCGCTGCTTGCGTTTGCGCTGATCTTTTCTACATGATAATTAGACACAATGTTCCGGTGGTAGCGGTGGCGGTGGTGGCAAAACGTAGGATATTTTGCTTCCCTTTTTCCGTTTCTCCATCCCGCAATTATGCTAACGAAGCAGAAGACGGAGCGGACGAAGATGTCTCAGATCTCGTTTCTTCTTCTACTCTCATTCAGCTCTAGCCGGAGCTCATTTTTCTCAAATCCGTCGAACCTGCTCGAAAAACATCGTATTCTCTGTTGGACCTCGAGCCTTCGCAACCCGTGGAATCTTCGAACTGCCGAAACAATGACAAACCACCTTCCGTACACAATTGTCCGAAATGTTGAATGCGTTGATAATCTCAAACGAAAATGTTCTTCGACCACAAAAGGGAAATGTTCTACTTTGGACGCTTTCAGATGTGAAAATGAAAAATACTATTCTTCTTCTGTCGGCCGGAAACAAAGCAACATTCAACTACGTTGAGGGTTTTCGGATGAAAAACCCGACATCATTATTGTGATTTATCATCTTCCCACATTGAGGACCGACGCCGCGCCGCTGCCGTCGCGGAGCCATCGATGCCAGCGGCGGGAGCGACAACAGCAGCAGCAATACACGAATTGACGCTGATACTGATTGAAATATCGTTAAGAAACTTCAATCGAAAACTCTACATCGTCGATCGTCCTTCAATCAAACAATTGTTTTGGACTCTGATGTTCGACGCTTCCTCTAATCCGATTTTACCTCGCAAGGGTTTGAACTCATTGGAAGCATCGAGTTGTATTTGTGAAGTCAGATGTCAGAATTTTCGGGACGATTAAAGACATGGAAATGGGGAAAACTGACAAAACTTTCTTCGATGACCCGATCTCATCCGGTGGGTACCCATACAATCTTCTGGATCGAGCCGAGTTGACGAATCTCAAAGATGAAGGAGTCAGATAATTCATCTCGCAGATCGATAATGATTTATCTTTGAAAGGAAATCCAACCTCTTAAGGAATCAGAACGCTTGTTGTTCCGCTTCGATCTCCCGATGGGTATCTGGTTCTAGAATCGGCAACTGACCACCTACGAAACGGGTAAAGCCTCTGGCCCACTTTAGCAGAGCCTCCACCGAAAGGGTCTCGGCATCAGAATATCTTCTCCTCGGATTTTTCCGCTCGCATCGGCGCGATCCAAACTTAGTTTGTGGCACTGGACGAGAGAGCCGCAACGAAAGCGTGAGCGATCATAAACTTGGAAGGATGCTGATGCAACGACGGGATCGGAAGACGATTTCCTTCTCTTTTAGGTCCCTCGGAGCATTTCCTCCCCTTTTCGAGGGGATCCCCCTTCGCTCCCTCCTCGTCTTGGGGAGCCTTGGTTTTGCTCGTTCCCGCGTGATGCCCTTCCGATTCTTTCACACATTTCCCCTTTCCTCCCTCACTCCGTTCCTCGAGTTCTGAAGCCGACCTCGGTCGAGACACCGCAACCAGACGAGCCGACGGAGTTTTGGAAGGAAGAGAAAAAAAAACTCAATTTCTCGCCTTTTTGCTGAGGCTTGGCTGAAAGACGCTCAGAGAAAAATGTTCGGGTCAACGTTCATGCGTCATCGGCGGTGGCGGGTTGCTTGCTGGCTGTCACTGCGATTTCCTGCGGCGCTTCTGCTTCCATCTGGGTGTTCCGATTCAACGTTTTTCGTTCGTATTTTTCCGACACACGACGATTGCCGCCACCGTTGTCGCTACTGCTCCACGTTTGACGTACTGCGCGATTGGCTTCGGTGACGTTCGGCACTTTTGAGTGCAATACTTCATCAAATCGGACTACTGCCACCATGTCGCTCGTTTCTTCCCTCCCTCCCTTCCTCCAAATCCGCGCCCCTCTTGGAGTGGGAAGACGCTCGACTGTCCGTCATTGTGGACGCTTTGACTTCTCAGTCAAAGTCCCGCGGAGTTTCCGAATAGCGCGTCCGTCATTCCTCTTCAATTTTTTTCGGATTCGGTGTTTTGCGTGTTGGCGATTGTTCATCCGGCCGTTCTCTTTCTGCATCGATTTCCAGCGCGATTCTTCGGATGTTCCGATGTTGAATTTCAGCAGAATTGTCAATTATCAAAAGAAGGTTTTGTCGCATCGACTCCCGCTGAGCAATTCTCGTTACTTCAACATTGCTCGAATGAAAACCCATCCGCGTGAGGGCGCTTGCTCCGTAAGCTCCGTCCAAACATGCTCTTGGAAACGGAGCAAAATACACAACAACTGGCTTTTCAATGCACTTGTTTGCAGGCCGACAGAACACTGATTCTGTATCAGAGTCACAAGAAGTTACAGAGCAAAATGTCGTTCTCTTGTAGTCATTGGATGTTACCTCGTTCATTTCCGTCTCCTCATGCTCCTTCTTTTGTGAGTATTTCCGTTTGGATGTAATGTCCCGACGACCGACATTCGTCTGTTGGAAGTTGGCCGCTCCCGCTCATGGAGGGATTAATGTCAAGATGGAGGCTCCATGGTGAAGTATTGAGAGATTTTCAAATCCAAAGTTCCGGGAAAAGTGGGGACGCCGATTTCGGGCTTTGCAATCCGGGCGCGTCCTACGCCGAGTTCTGGAGTCTTCGCTCCGGACAGTTCACAGAGTTGTTGAAACCAACAAGGTTTTCCCCTTATCCGCATTCCAGTCGCTCGTAGAAAGAGAAAGCATTTAACGAATAATCCTGAACAAAAACAACGATTTGGGCTACTTCCTGCTTTCAGCAATGATTGATTCTATTGAATCCTTTCCGCATCGACGTGAACTTGACAAAATTTAAAAGAACGATAGAGACGATCCTGACGGAGCGAGGCAAAATTTATCGGATCCGTCATCTTTATCATTGATTTCGCGACCCGAGGAGCTCAGACTTGCTTCCTCCGAGGCATTCTGGAAAATCTTCAAAAAGCGGAAACAAACAAGTCGTCCGTCACGATAGTATGCACAGAGATTACTCACGAATGCTGACGCGGAAGGTTTGCGTATTTCAACTACACATTTGGGGTTTTAGCCGCGGAACTGAGAAAAAAAAAAGGTTTGTCAGCGCCGGCAGCGACCGATTTTCTCTTTTCCCTTTTCGTGTTCTCTTCAGATGTCAAGAGCAATGTTTCTCGATCGATTTCCTCCTGAGCTTTCTTTCCCAGTCGGAAGCTAGCTGGGAATCGCTACGTCCAGAAAAATGTCGATCCGGGACAATTAAGGTGAGCGTTCTGGAAGGAACGAATTCAAAAAACAAAAATGGACCACGGAAAGTAGTCATTTTCGAAGATAACATAAGGTACATTGGGTTTGAGTCCTTCGTTCGAATATGGAATCTGTTTTCGTTGGTGAAGGATCACGTCTCTCCGACGAGCAGATGACTTCCGACCATTCTGAAGCAAACGCGGCTACGTGACTTCCTTCTGAAGGCCAGAAGATGGTCATCAAAGGTCAACCGATATGGCACGAGCATGGAGAAGAAATTACTTCGGAGGACATTACGAATTCTCTCAGACACATCCAAGGGTTCAGACGCCGAGTCCGAGTCTTTCTGTGCATCTCGGCAAAGGGTTAAGATAACATGGGAGGAACAATTTGAGGGAGGAGTCTGACTGGTACTCGCTTGCCTCATGTAATCGCATTATAGGTGACAGTGACACCACTTTGAGCGAGAGGAGACGCACAGCGACCGGTCGGCCTGTCGGGCACGACCACTTGTGCTGATGCAGTTATCAACAATAAAATTATCTTTGTCTTTTCTTTATCAAGACGTCTTGTCGTATTCATTTCACTCGGGTTCTCTCGTTCGCCCGACACAAGGCTTGAGACATCACCCGAGGCAGTTGATGTTGGTGACTCAATCCTTCCAGTCAATCATCATGAGTCATGCCGGTGCTGACCTCTCAGTCGCGTGAGTCTCGTCGCGCCGCCGGTTCCAGGATCCGCTAGCACGCTCCTGAGCCTCCTGGAAGTCATATTGTGGGACTCCATGAAAATATTCTCTCGGAGCGGCCTGCATATCCGGAAACCGGGAGAGCTAAACGACCGCGAACGCTTTATCCTTGTTCCGATAAATTCCTCTCAACGTTCTACCGTTTGGCTGTGGTCATCTAATAAGCATTCATTGAGTTACGCGGCCGTGCCCTGACGTGACTGCTAAATACCAAATCAGTATTGGAGCCCTGTGTCCAGTTGTTCGATTCCACGCCAGCGCAGACGAGGCAGCAAATTGGTCGGATGCAGCGGATGGAACGAAATTATTTTGACGTGGGAATGTACTATGTGCCATCATCGTTATGCTTGATATCAAACTGATGCATAACGATTTTCTGACCGTTTGACCGAATGATAGCCGACGCCAATCAAGCGGTTTCTGCTCGTGATTAGAGTTATGGTAGCATTTCTCCCTCTCATTCGGCAAGTTCCGGAACCGTGAGTTTCCACGAATCCGCCTAAAGAAGGTGTTTCGACTTCTCATGTTAATGATGACTCGGAGCCTGCATCAGATATACATATATGGAGTTTAATACACTAGTGTTTAGGGGAAAGAGATTCGACTCGTATTCGCAGGACGAAATCAAAGAAATGAAGATGTGAGCCGCTTGTTGATTCCTCGAGTCAACATGAGGGATGTACGCTGGATGCTGCTCGCGAGAAGACAAGGTCTAGAAACAGAGCAAGACTCTTGAAGCCTTCCGAAGAACGACCGGCCGGCGTAGCAACAAACAAGAGGCAAGTAATCGGTTGGTGAGCAGAGAAAGGAAAAAGGGAGGGAGGCATGCCTGCGGGTGGGCAGACTTTCCTCGCTAATGTTCATTTAATACATTAACAGCTTCTTGTTTATCGAGCAACGGGTGAGTAGACGCTCGCCAGGAAAAGGCTGGCGAAGCTCTAGCGGTTGCGTTGCTGCGGTGGTGTTGGGGAAGAAGAACAGCTTACTTTCCGTTACTTGCTTGCTTGCTTGCTCGGCCACCACAATGAATGCATTAGCACTGAAGGCGGGCGGCGATGTTCACCGCCACCAACAACAGCGACGGCGGCATCTTAACCACAAGGGTTCAGATCCTCAGAGGCTTTTCTAATGCCTCCGTAACCGTCTTCGTAGCCGACGACTTCGAACAGGCGGTCGGAGAGACAAACCGACAGACGGAAAGGCAAGCAAGACACAAGAAAAGGAGAAACAAGAACGCCAGAGACCACAATACAATTATAGCGAGCTGGCGGACAGAAAGGAAGAGAAGACGACGTGTAAGTTAATAACGACAACGACGTCCATGTCCGCGACGACGACTGGCAGGGGGGAGGCTCTTACGTTCCGCAAAGTTGAAGACACCGTGAATTATTCCCATATCATCCTCGTTGTCTTATCTCTTCACTCTACCCCTTGTGTCTTTTTCTTTGCGGGCCTCCTCCTTTCTCATCAAGGGCAGCGCTCCACTATTGAATCAAGCGAACCGTCAACGTCACCTTCCCCGTCCCGGAGTTAGAGAACAGCAGCTGCCCGCGACCTCAGAAGGTGTCGACAGCTGTTTCGGTTACCTCAGGATTGAATCCAGTTCGTACGATGGACCGAGCGGGCACGCGACATGATGGGAATTGATCCTTCGGAGCTCTTTGGACTATTTCGCAGAGAAACGTCGTTCCCAGAAAACAGAGCATCGGACGCAGCTGATTCGGATGAATCGAGTTCTTCACATCGCTTCTGAATTCGACGACGGTATGGAGTTTACTAACGAAACAGTTCAGAGCTGGAACAACGCGCCCGCACCCTCGAATCGATTGCTTGATGAGCGAGAGCAACAACAAGGACGATGACAACAAGGGTCGTTTAGCTGATGAAAGACTCCTCTTGTCTCCCAGGAGTCTCAGGACACAAATTAGGAAAACCCTAAAGCCTCTTTGTTCCACAGGCCCTACAGACGCCAGAGCCGCTGCGGCGTCGGTGCTGTGGTTGCTGCTTTGCCAGAGCAGCAATCGACTCTAGTGCTCCTGGATTCACTCATCGGCCGCCTGGCCGACCTACCGGGCAAGCAATCGAACCAAGAAGAAACCAAGCAACGTGTCCTGATTGCGGTGCTGTGCCAACACAGTTTCCCTCCGCTCACCTTGTTTCTTCGCTAGGCTTTTACATGAAACAGATAGATAGACCGATCGACCGACCGACCGACCGACCGACCAACAAGGAGATACTCGGTCAGGAAGCTTCGCAGACCGGCCTATCGATAAATACACAGCCAGACCGGAACGCTCCAGTACCTGCCAATTTTCCAACGAACTATTGAGACGTATGAACTATCGATACCTGGATCGGGTGCAGACACCAAAACACGAAGCCAACAGCAAGCCTTGGTTGCGCCGAACAAGATGAAGGATCGCTCCGGTGGACGTCGTGTTTTTCACTTTATGTCGAAGAAACAGCTTGATCGACCCCATTTCAGCGGATGGTGGAGAGAAAACTTAGTGAATATCTTGATATTCCATCTTGGTGAACTCCGTGGAAGAGTTTGAGCGGAAGGTCCCGGAGATCTTCATCGAGGAACAACAGCAGTCTTGGGATCATTGGTAATGCGGCAATCAATTAGGGAAAACTGAGTGTTTCCATCCAGTTGATGCGGACAATTAATTTCGCGCGCTCTGCTCCGAGCACCGAATGATTCATCGAAGTGGTGGCTGCGGGATCGGACTCCTGAGTGGGTACTAGTTAGCGATACGGTGGGATACACCAACGACGAGGTTTTTCGACTCAAATCGATGAAAATCACGGCATGTGTAGAGCCTCAATAAGCTACTCTGCGGACAAAGCGACACGATGAAGGCACTGAATCGGAATGGAGGTTGGGCAGAATCACAAGAAACTCTCTCTGGTGAAGTGACTCCACCTCATAATAGCGAGCAAAGCTGACTAAGTCGGCGACCTGACGAGAAGCCGACGTTGAGCAGTTTGCGGAACGAGCCGCCAAGTACACGCCTCCCGATTTCCCTAAGGGACTCGGATGCGCTGTTGGTCCACGTCACCACGGTCACGTCGACCACGGCAATAATGGTCTGTCAGTTCAAAGTGTAACACGATGATGCCCGATGCGCTCGACTCGGTCCAACTATTGTTGGGGGACGGAGGGAGGGAGGGCGTCCTTTTCGGTTTCTGGTGTGAGCCCCCGCCCGGCTCCCCTGCGGCTCCTTCACCCCTGAAGGATCGCATCGTGCACGGTACTGTTCGGTGGCCCTAGCGAACCGCAGACCCTGTGACAAACCTCGAACACGGACACGGGCGGTCCCCGACCCCGATCCCAGTTGGCTATCACACTTCGAGATCTGGCACATTCATTGGAGCACGTTTGACATGTTATGGCCCAATCAAGATATACATTACAAACTCGGCTAACTCTGTTTGTTATCCATAGACCTTCACTGAAATGCGCTGACTGCGAACGGTTCATCTGATCTCATTCATCACGGTTCCGTCCGTTTGCTGCATGGCGAGGTTATACTTTTCAGAGGTTCTCCGCAGACTCCAGTTTCCATTGAAACGGATGCAACACGTTGCACGATATCAATCAGCTACACGCGGTTTTGTCAGCTCCATGGACCACATCGTGCTCTGCTACTCGATGATCCTGGTGCGGGTAGTACCATTGAATCAAACTGATTGAAGTCAGCTCGGTAGCGAATTCATTTGCCATGTGGCAGTGGCGGCGCCAGACTTTTTTTTTGATGAGGCTAAATTCCCTCTCTCCCCTCTCTCCCTGAATTTTAAACAAATATGGGTATTCCGGGGTGACGTGGAAGGTTTCGTCTATTCACTGCACGTAGTTGACTCTTTAATCGAAGCGTTCACCATCTTCCTCTCAGTAAAAAAATGATATTTTCCTATCAGCTGTGTTAGCGTACATATTCCGTGAGCCAGCATTGCTTTGCGCTCAGTTGTTTTTCGCCGAATTCTGACTCGAGAAAACAAACCACGCTCAAACTGCTCCGGTTTATCAGTGAACTAGTTTATTGTCCAAGACTCTTCGGCGAGGCTAGCCTCGTCGAATTCTGAGCTCGACGAGGCTATAGCCTCAGTTGCCTCGGCCTGGCGCCGCCACTGCCATGTGGGGTCCAGAGGGTTCAGGTCTGGTTTGAGGATTCTGTTGTCTCTCTGAAATGGGGAGTCTCGTGAGACATCATCGCCGCATCAGGCCAAGAAACTAAACGGTGGCTGTGAATTTTCATCGTTGAATCCCGCCCGGAATCGATTCCCAAACAAACCGGCTGTTACTTCCAAACTCATCTGAGCGACGCGTTTTTCCAGACGTTCAGGATACTTGACAAGTTTTCCGGCGTTCTGCAGTTTGAGTGAACCCGGAGGAGTTGCACTCTAAGCCTAAGAATCGACTGACTGTGAGTTGCGCAAGTCGCTCTCTCCTCCGCTTCGAAACGCGTACTCGGTCAGCATCGACTTGTCTGCCATATTAGTCGCTCGAGGCTGTGAGCTCAGTACATAGACCTCAGGAAATAAGCTCCTCTCGACTTATTCAGTTCCGTGCCCTCCATCGAACTACAATATTTCATGTCATTCCGCTGATCACTTGTGAAGGGATTGGGGGGAATTCTGTGATTAAATCTGGAAGTTGGCTCCGCTCGTGCAGACGATATCGTGAAGAATTCCTCCGGAAGAACCTCGTTCAACCGTCGGAGTACGCGATTTCCGTGTACTCTGAATTCGCGCGTACGATGAGCACCAAAATACGTTGAACGTTCATCTAATCAGTGAAGTTCTGCCTCGCCTTTGACGATCTTCTTGTTGGTAGATCTTCTCTTGCAAATATACTATTATAACTTTAATTAGCTCAACCAATATATGGGGAAAAGAAGGTTCATAAGAAGCAAGGTGAACTTTCTCGAGGGTTTTAAAGCAATCTTTGGAGTCGGATATCGATTTTGGAAGTTTTGAATGATTACTGCGCCGGTCAGTAGGATTTCTGGGGGGGGGGTCTCTGATTCTGTGCAAGCTCTGGTAATTTGGATTCCCCTTCGGATCAAGTGGATGCAGAATAAATTCGAACGAAGTTGATCTACGAAACCGGAGAAAGAATTCCGAATCTTTTCGGAGTGATACACAGCCGTCGCTCGTTTCCATTCCAGCCTCGGTACAATGTTCTCCCACCCCGTGTTCGTTTACGATACCAATGGCATTTGAATGCTAATACGCCGCGTTTTGCGTGCATTGACGTGCATCTGCGTTCACCGGCTTGCATCCGCGAGCCGCGGCCGGGGCGCGGGCGAGCGGAGCAGCTCATACACACGTACAGACCGAGATATTTGATGGTCGCTTTCTTATGCTAAGTGTATTTGCAGGCTCGAATCTCTAGAGGCCACCAGGCATCGGCGCCGCGTCGCCGATTCTATAGAGAGCCATAGTGCGTTCAACACGGACCTACTAGGTAAATATTTGATGAATCATCTCTCGCCGCTTCGTCTGTGTGAACAGAGTCTTCATTACGCCTGGCTTCTACTCGTCGCGCCCGGGGCAAGTCGTTTCCATCTCTCCCTTCTGCTTTTCGCGTTCCCTCATAGATTTTGGTTTGCCCCTCAGCCCTTTTTCCCGTCTGTGTTTTCAATACTGTGCTCCTCATTCTTTCACACGGGGTTTCCGATTCTCGTTACGTCCTCCACCGTTGAGCAGATAACGGATTCTGAGGCGAATCAGTCGCTGACGAGCTACTGGAACGTTTTTCAAAACTCGAACGATATCAGGAGGAAAAGGAGTAGAAGGATGAGAGGGATCGAGGGTAGCGACATATCACGACAAAGAGGACGGAAGACTGCGAGCAAATAAACCGAACAAATCTCGACGACAGCGCTTTGGTCAACTCCGATAGCAAGCGTCCGTCGAGTCGTCTTCGGACGAAGATTCCTCGACCGGTGCCTGAGGTAAGACGTGAGTTTTGAATCCATGTTTGAAGACGGGGGCAAACGCCGGCTCCGAGCAGATAGCCCTGTGTTTTCTCTTCATGCCCGGTCCCCTCCTTATTGGCTGGAGGCTTTCTCCATCTCCAGCTATCAATGGCCCATTGTGATTCCGATCAGTTCTTGTTTGTAGATCCATTCTCAGTTCTTCATTCGACCGCCGCGCCGCTGCAGCTACTTCCACCACCACCACCACTACTACTACTTCAGAGCCTCGGGTGGAGACATTGGATCAAATCTCATACAGGAGGGAGAAGTTCTGTTGAAGCAAGGGGGTCGGCAGGGAGGGAGGGAGGCGAGGGCGATGTAAGGCAGCACTTCGTTTTTCAGGGGTGAATATATTTCACACATCAACCCATCCCTCACCTCACCTCATTCTCGCGGCTAGCGGCTCAGAGAAAATCCAGTCCAGTACTTCGAACATCTGACAACCTCCTAATTGAGACATCTGATAGCATTGCGCTCTAAATTTATTACTGACGCCACTTCGAATGATGTGGAGAACATCTCAAACTTCGGGTTTCATTCACTGAGGTATTCGTCGTCGTTACGTGCTCGCTCCGTGCTGATTGATACATGTTGTCAACCTGAACGATGGATGTCTCCATTAGGAGTGATCCAGAAGAATGATGTCCTAAATCTGAAGTTCTTCATCGTAGCATTTTGACTTCGTTTTCATTTTGTCCTTGTCTCCAACGTGGTATCCCTTTGTCATGTCTCACTAGACGCCCAACTGGGAGTGTATAATATACGAGAAACACTACACATGGCTCAAGTGCTTAAATTCAAATACACACACACACACACACACACACACACACACACACACACACACACACACACACACTGGCTCACGTTTGTCCACAAAGAGCGCTCTCGGAGCTAGCACAAAAACCCAACGACAACCCCCGGTTGTGCGAGAGCTGCTTGCTTGCCAGTCAGTGGTTACTAGAACGAGTATGTCATCCGGCTCTGTTCTGTCTTGCTTTCGTTTGGCTTGCGCAGGTAAGTTGCTCGACCAACTCGAGAGAAGTTGAGGTCGAGCTCTTGAAAGCCGCACTTCGCTCCGCGCAGCTCTCCTCCCGCAAACACTAGACGCGAGGACAATGAGCCCTAGAAGTACGATTCTTCTCGAAAGGGATGGAATCGGCAGAGATGTGAGAAAGGCTAATTTCATCAAAGTAGCTCTCAGCGGCGCGGCGGCGGCGACTCGCGGGACTTACCGACGTCTATGGCTACAAAGACAACAACGACAACAGCGGGGAAACCGACGGCGCTCGAAACGGCGAAATAGAATCGACAGACGGAATAGCATCGTTGAAAACAATGGCGTGACGCATTTGCCCATTTCGAGAGCAAGGACATCGCTAGAACCCGTTCGACATCAGTTTCTCCAGCCACACAATGAACCCAAGGGCCAAAAGCATGAAATTTCATTTTAGTAAGGAACAAATGATTCTGAGGTGGACCTAGAGATTTTCCTGTGGTTTTCTTTCTCTGGGTTAGGGCCGCGGAACGGCAGCATTAGGGTTTACAGGCGCTTTCCGCCACGTATCGTTTTGAGTTTCTTTCGAGTGTAGTCGGAAACTCCAAATCCTACCTGATTTCCGACTCGTGACCGAGTGAAGTCTCTCCCATTCGCGAACTGTTTGTCCGAGTTAAAGGGAAGCTTCAGACTTTCCGAAGATTCCCGCTCACGAGGCGAAGCTCATACGAGAATATTCGTTTGATCTGAAGAAGTGGTAGATGAACTAGACTCCGTATGCTCGATCGAGCGAACGAGTGCCGCGATATCGCTTCAAACGTATGCTAATGTAAGGGATGTAGAAATATGCCGCTCAGAGCTTTGATTCCATCGCGTCTAATGTCACGATTCACCATGAGCAGCAGCTACGAGGACCACCGGAGGCAACGAGAGAGCTTTGGAAGCTACATTTCCACGAGAGTGTCTTCTTAATCCTGCAAACGGCTCGTTCTCGAATGAGAGGTAACCAGAATAGGGAATTGTCGATCACTTCGCATGAATGTCGCTCCCTATAAGTGACGTTTCAGCCGATTTAGATGACACGGGGTCTGAGAACGCAATGTATCGCAGGTGCAACGTCATCCCCAACGTCGGATTGATGCACTCGGACGAACAGGTAGAAAGGAAAAATTGATGGATAGATAGATAGATAGAAAGCCTGGCGATGTTGCCAGGTTGATGATTGTTGGCTGCGTAGTCGCTGACATCTGACCAGCGACACTGCAGCTCTTGAACAAGGTAGTCAGTCTCGGGAAAGCAAAAAAAATTACTCCGCACCAACATCTGTCCTGATCACCGAGCAGAGGGGTCCGATCCCGTTCGCTCGCGGGTGTCACGGCCGAGTTGCATCTCCACCCCAGTTGATTGTGTCATCACAGATTCATCAAAAGTGTCCTGTTAAACCGAAGTCAAAAATCGACCAATTGAATTCAGCTTGGGTGAGTTTCCCGAGGCGCTCACTCCGTTGCTCATCGTCACCTACCCGATGAGGTCGGTCGGTCGGTGAGTTCGATTTTTTGCTCAAGAATGGAAGATAAAAATATCCGCTCCCTGGAGTCATTCTGTTTGCGAATTCACGTGATTGGTTGCGTTAAGTAAATACAACGAAAGGCAGAGGTGGTTCTGAAAGACGCGATCGCGGATTCCGTGAATTCCTTCCTTCATTCCACGATTTGTTTTCGAACTGGGAGTTGTTCGAAGTCGAGAATCGTGTGCACGAATATCGAATCAATGGCGGAAGTAACTCCAAATCGAGATACGAGGGAACAAAGCTGTGTTCCTATCGAGATAGAAGAAAAACGAACTCACGAAGTCGATCTCCGACTCTATGAGGAGTTCCATCTATGACTCCACCCAAGTCGTCTGACCAGCGAGTTAGCCGGCCAGCCGACAGAACACAACGAATGATCCGTTGGTTTCACTGAAATTAACGAAAACATAACTTACCCCAAACGCGCAGCTCCAGCTCAAACGAGCTCGCCGCTGTTGCCTATCATTGTCGCTGACTAGGTCGGCAGTGCGGTGTGTTTTTCATCCCGCATACATCCAATCACATATGATGCGATGATGATCTTGACAACTCACGAGACTCAGTCCTCACCGTTTCGCTCGCTCGCTCGCTCGTCCACCCGGTCTTCGCAGACCCGCCCGATGGATGGCAGTGCACATCGTGCGAGTTCATATGACTAATGGCGAAGGTGATTATCGTGGTTCGGCTTTGAATTCTGTTTCCGTAGAGAGTATTCTACTCTTTTTGACTCCGATTACGAGATAGAAGTCACCATTCCTCTGATCTTCTGTCATTCCTCACCCCCTTCCCGCACCTGATTCCTCCCATGTCGGAAGGAATTAGAAATTCGAAAAAGAGTCATCGAAGCGGATTTCCACAAATCTGGCATCTCCGCGGAACTCCTCTGTATTGGCAATCGAGGATTACGTGCTGATGGAAGCGTGAGTTCACCTTACGGACCCCGTAACCCTGAAGCCGTCAGCGTGCCAGCCTAGGCGTACAGTAACGTTGACCTCAGCAAATATTGTTCTAATGGAACACGCTTCGATTATTGTCCCCTTCCCCCGTTGACCAACGGCTGCGGTCGCTTCGTAGAACGGACTTCCAGTGAGTCGCTCGCTCTGTCTGTCTGTCTGTCCGTCAGTCCGTGCATCCGATACCCAAACGAACGAGCGGGCGGGTGGGCACTCAATCGGTGGGTCGGTCCTGCCTGCCTGCCTGCCTGCCCAGTGAACCTTCGTGCCGTTGTGTCGCGTTTCGCACAACGTCGGCGTCGTAGACAATTTCAACGTTCGATACGACTGGCACGAAGCCACAGCGAGCGATTGATCATGTATTGCGGCTGACAGTGTCGTCGACGACGCCGAGGTTTGACCGACCGCGCGCAGTAGGCGCCGCACCGCGCCGGATATGCTTCCGGAAATTGGCAACGATCGAAATTGGCCTCACGACAAAACGAGTCAAAAGCACGAAAAAGAAAGATCTCGTGCGGCGCGGCGTTTCGAAAACGGAAACCGATTTCAGTCTGAGATTCGGTGACAATTGTCTCCATCTGACGAACCCGGTGACCTGATTCCTGCGAAGATTNCAGCCGACAGAACACAACGAATGATCCGTTGGTTTCACTGAAATTAACGAAAACATAACTTACCCCAAACGCGCAGCTCCAGCTCAAACGAGCTCGCCGCTGTTGCCTATCATTGTCGCTGACTAGGTCGGCAGTGCGGTGTGTTTTTCATCCCGCATACATCCAATCACATATGATGCGATGATGATCTTGACAACTCACGAGACTCAGTCCTCACCGTTTCGCTCGCTCGCTCGCTCGTCCACCCGGTCTTCGCAGACCCGCCCGATGGATGGCAGTGCACATCGTGCGAGTTCATATGACTAATGGCGAAGGTGATTATCGTGGTTCGGCTTTGAATTCTGTTTCCGTAGAGAGTATTCTACTCTTTTTGACTCCGATTACGAGATAGAAGTCACCATTCCTCTGATCTTCTGTCATTCCTCACCCCCTTCCCGCACCTGATTCCTCCCATGTCGGAAGGAATTAGAAATTCGAAAAAGAGTCATCGAAGCGGATTTCCACAAATCTGGCATCTCCGCGGAACTCCTCTGTATTGGCAATCGAGGATTACGTGCTGATGGAAGCGTGAGTTCACCTTACGGACCCCGTAACCCTGAAGCCGTCAGCGTGCCAGCCTAGGCGTACAGTAACGTTGACCTCAGCAAATATTGTTCTAATGGAACACGCTTCGATTATTGTCCCCTTCCCCCGTTGACCAACGGCTGCGGTCGCTTCGTAGAACGGACTTCCAGTGAGTCGCTCGGTCTGTCTGTCTGTCTGTCTGTCTGTCTGTCTGTCTGTCTGTCTGTCCGTCAGTCCGTGCATCCGATACCCAAACGAACGAGCAGGCGGGTGGGCACTCAATCGGTGGGTCGGTCCTGCCTGCCTGCCCAGTGAACCTTCGTGCCGTTGTGTCGCGTTCCGCACAACGTCGGCGTCGTAGACAATTTCAACGTTCGATACGACTGGCACGAAGCCACAGCGAGCGATTGATCATGTATTGCGGCTGACAGTGTCGTCGACGACGCCGAGGTTTGAGCGACCGCGCGCAGTAGGCGCCGCACCGCGCCGGATATGCTTCCGGAAATTGGCAACGATCGAAATTGGCCTCACGACAAAACGAGTCAAAAGCACGAAAAAGAAAGATCTCGTGCGGCGCGGCGTTTCGAAAACGGAAACCGATTTCAGTCTGAGATTCGGTGACAATTGTCTCCATCTGACGAACCCGGTGACCTGATTCCTGCGAAGATTTCCAGCCTCGGACTCGGTTGGTGCCCAAGTCGAGCGTATCCGAACAACTTTCGCTCGAAAAACCTCTCGCCTAGAAATGTTGTTGGAACCGAGCAGAAGAATGGACGACTCCGGATAAATAGAGAAAACAACTTCGGACAACACCGGTGACACAGTCGGCGTAAATAATGTTTCAATTTCCGTTTTCCAACGCTAATGGTAATGAAACAAATTGTGATCTCCGTCTGCTTGCGGCTGCGCGACGAAAGCAAGGGCTGCGGCAGAAGCCGAGTGTAAAAGATGTTCGTGCAGAGAGAAAGCTGCAATTTGTCATTGCTCGCCGTCCTCGAAACTTCCTGCGTTTCCCTCCCGTGCCTTTGCGTTTCCCGCCACGGCCGCCCCGTCGTCCGAGCTTTGCCTCGTTGGGTCCGGACCCGACCCTCGGAGCAGGGCGTTGCTGGCCGCTTTGATAATACTTTGCTGGCGTTAATTGAGCGTTGTGAGGAGCCTAAGCGTTTTTATCCAGCCGTAGAAGGTTTTAACGAGAACTCCTCACTCGAACTCATCGGTTTCGCCGTCCTTAAGCGTCGCGAGCTATTAAGCCAGAGAGTGCCAGAGAACATCAGGACGTCGGAGAGCTCCGACTGCCTCTACAGGGCCGTCACTGGAAAACCGGGTGGAGATGGAACACAGGAGGAAATGCATTTCACTCAGAGAACCGAGTTCCAATTATTATCGAAGTTCCCTCACATCGTTTTGTCGAGCGCAAACAATCGAGATTTCTGATTCCTGAACAGTCAGACCAGGAGGGCTCAGGAGAAAGCCGAGCCTAGCGACTGTTGGGAATTTAACTTTTGTATTAGAAACTTTGTGTGAGTGAGCAGGGTGGGGACGAGAGGAAAAAAAAAGTCGAAGGAAGAACAGATTTTGCGAAAGTTAAGTTTTATATCGAAGCTTTGTTTGAATAGACCGCCGAGTAAGAACAACGACTACAACAACAGCCGCACGGCGCGGCGGCGGCGGCTTTCCAAGTCCGCAGGTCAGCAGTGCTGCGCCTCGGATGGTTCGTCGAAGGCGGAGTTACTGGCGGCGGCGACGACGACGACTGACCGGTCGACAGCGCACTGAGAGAAATAGACCGTTTGTGTTGGTTCCGGGACGACTTCCGGAGGCTTTCGAACCCCCTTTTCCTCTCAAAGCTTTTACTTGTACTCGGCGGGAGTTTGTTGCCCTTGGGCACTACAACCAACTGCAAACATCCAGCTTGCCTAACTGGAAGTTAGCCCCCTGCGACCAGATCAGCAACATGAGACAGAATTCTCGGCCAGCTCCGCGTTTTCATTTCGCCCCGATCTGTAACGGTCATGCGAACCCTGATTTAATTTGTTATTTCATCTTTTTATACGGAATCGAGCCTTCCAAACAACAGGAACCCCAGAGGAACGTTGGGATTGGATGACGGCTCGATACTTGTTCCTGCTTCTCGGAATCCTGCCGCGTCTTTGGCCGCGGAAGAACTTCGAAATAAAAAGCGCGGGAGAATTCAAAAATCAGAAGCGCGGGAAGGAAATCAGAGTAAGAACGTGGAGGATTCCCGACGTATAATTTCGTAGAGAATCCCAGCAAGCGGTTGGAGAACTAAAGGACTGCAGCTATGTCTCCGTTCGTGGTCCACACCGAACTCCGCATATCTAAGAAACGTTTATGAACTCGTTTGTAGCGTCCGGTCTCTCATTGATGTTTGGGGGAAACAAGGAGGATATGCGCAGGGTATGAGGTATCAATTATACAGAGCTATCTGGTTTCAATCATGAGGTTGAAGGCCGGCCGGCCGGACGGACGGATGGTCCGGCAGCTTGAGCGTCGCCCGCTCGCTGGATCGACGGTCTGTCCGTCAGTCGGACGGTCAGCCACCAAGCGGATGGGCTTGCAGAGAGAACTGACCATCTCAGTCAGCGATGAGAGAGCGGCTGCAATATTAGAAGGAATGCGGCCCGCCTGCGGTCGACTGAAGGATGGTAATAAAGGTCTTTATTAGCCTCCATCCTGTTGTCGTGTGCGCCTCAGGCTCTTGGGAGATCCAGTGGCGGCGATAGCGGCGGCGGCGGCGGCAAGTAGCTAGACAGTCAGGATGTTTGTGGTGAAATTAAAACATGAGTCACTTCGCCATGAACGGACAAACGAACGAACAATCCAGTCGGATTCTCGCCCTCCCGTTCGGGGTCGGTCTGCCGGGTGACTGGACTGACTGACTGAGTGATCAGCTGACAAATTCGTGTGGACAATATCTGTCGAATCTTCGTTGCGCGGTGCGTCGCTTACCTGTCGACTGCCTGTCTTGCGAGTTCATCCGTCCTGGTGGACCAGAAGCGTAGCCCGGGGAAGACCATCGTCTCGAACATCATCTTTTCTTCGTCGACGAAAGCTGAACGCGGCAGCCTCTATTCTCTTGCCAAACAGAAGAGCGCCGGGCGCAAGAAAAAAGCAAAGCTCACCGGACAGACATTCGGCGCGTTCGCCAACCCGGCACGAATGTGACAGGCCACGAATGCCCTCGAGCGGTGCACAAAACGAGAGAACAAAAAAAAGCAGGAAATTCCAAACAAAACCCTGTCAAAGATTAAATTCGACAAAATCACCAACAGATGATCAGAAAAAAAGCCTCAATCTTCCTCGGAGGGGTTTACGAGAGAGATTGTGCCTAACAGTCTGACGTGTCCTGCTTTTGAGTCCGCTTCGAGGCTGGAAAACCGAGACAACACCGGCAGGGGGGATATGAAGAGATGGTGGTGGTGGTGGTGTCAGGAAACGAGGGTGGGCGCACGCGCTAGTCCACGTCTGAGCTTTGGTTTCCGATGTTTTTCTTTAAAATTACTCCTGGGCGCCCTCAAGGAGCTCAAACGCCGCGGGCCTTCTTTAGCCTTGGTTGCTGCCCTCGTCGTTGTTGTTGTTGCTGTTGGTACCATCGTCGGTGTTACGATATGGCGTCATGGTAGGCGCTGTTTGAGCGTCATATGAGCCGGCGGACTCTGACAGATGACATAAAAATCTGGCAAAACACCACCGCAGCAGCGACACAATCTCGATCTGTCATTCGACAAGTTACACAGGTCGGCGTCTTTGACAACTCAATTCGAAAACTCTAAACAGGTTGAGTGACACTCCCTCTAAAACGAAACCACGCACGCCTTGGGAAAATGGAATTAGAGAGCCTGAAATGGATGCGGACATGGAAAACTGATTCGTCCCCTAGAGACGAATAGATCGTGTAACCGAGTCTGTCCTTCGCTTGTTGCTTGTTCTGGAAAATCGAATTAGCCCTAAACGGTTGATAGTTCTTCAAAACGCAATCGCTTAGCTCGGATCTCATTCCGCTCTCACTCCAGAGTCGGTTCAGAGATCTCTCTCGGGGCTGTGCCGGTTCCCCAGAAGCTCGGCGTTACATCTTGTGAGACTTATTTGTAATGTAAATAGATAAAAATAGTTTGCCGGTCTAGCTAACCACACGTGTTTGTTGTTGGACACGCTTTGTCTGATTCGCGTAATGAGTGAGCCAACCGAATCATGTGTAACCCAGTCGGTCAGCGCGTCGTGCATTCTGTTTACGCGACATTTTCTTCTGGAGGTCATCATTCCCATGTCGCGGAAATGTAGTCGATTGGAATTCGAGTTCATTTTCGAGGTTCTTTCCCGGATATGTGTTAAATGTTTCTCGGTTCTCAAAGCGACGGTGAGGTATCGAGGCTGCGAATCGACGGTGAGATGTTCCAGACAGTGAAGAGGAAAAATGAGTTTCCTGCGAATTATGCAGTTTCTGTGCTCATCGAAATCTACATGTGAGCTCCAACATAGCAGGAGCGTACACGAGGGATAACAAACAGCTGATAGAATTGGAAAAAAAGAACTCGATCGAACTCGTCCAGAAGATCTACACCTGAGAAACAAAGCGAACGTGAACATCTGGTCGAACGTCTCGACCGGGAGTTCAGGAAGTGGAGAGAACCCGACGGCGTTGGATACTTAAACACGAACTGCGTTTCGTAGGATGGAACTCCGAGAGTGATGCTGTGACCGAAGTTCCATTCAGTTGTTTATTCACACTTTCGCGTCGGATTCCAGGATTTTACATTTCGAACACCGGGTGAATTCTTCCCAGGCCAAAGAACTCACTGATGAACAGCTGCCTGCGCGGTATTTGTCGCGCTGTTCGTTGCACGATTTACGAATGCGAACTTCTCCAGTTCTTCTCGCGGCAACCGGTTTGGGAAAACACCCGGAGCTTGAGATTTCCAGGTTCAGATAATCCCAAGCTCAATCGGGAAGTCCTGCCGCAGATTCCCTCGACTGAAATCAAGGGTCCGAGAGAATATAAGCGCCCGAGTTGAGTCAAAGCGGAGTTTACATTCGAGAACCCCAGCTTTTGGAACGTGTTTTCGCTCGGCACATTGGGACTAATGTTTTTGTTAGCCTCTGTCTCTTTCTGTATCCTCTCTCGCTGAATCTCAAAGGAGACCGAGAAGAAAGCAGCTTTGAGAGCCGGCCAGGATAACACTCGGTGGCTAAAAGGAACAAGAGAAGAAGCCTGCCGGCTGGCGTGCCGCTCCGCTCGCTCGCACGCCCGCTGGCTCGGCCGCTTGATCAGATTCGCGCGTGTCAAATGTGAAGCGTGTCTCTCTTCTATACAAAAGTTCTCCTCGTCTCCTATCCATCCACCTTCGGCGCCGGTTCCCGATTCGGCCTCTCCAGGTATCATATGTTTCTCATTCCAGCGTTTGTTTCCATCCAAAGTTAGAATACTCGTCGTGGCCCCAGCCACTCAATCGTCTATGTATGGCCGATTATCTGGAAAATTAGTTGGACGACCTTCGAACCAATTAGAGTGAGCGAACAACTAACCGCTCGGAAGCTGCTCTTGATACCGAGCTGCTCGATTCTTCCTCAAGTATCATCCACTCGATTCATTGTCGACCCACCAAACTTTGAGGAAAACCTGGAACAGCGCTGGAAACATTTCCTGAGGAGATTTCCGAGTTCCAGAGCTTCGTTCTTCCGCTGGAGTCCACGTGATGGCTGGATCCATCTCGTCGGAGCCAGCGACTGAAAGGCTAGTCTGCTCTCCTCGAAACTAGTCATATCGCCAAAATGTTAATTGAGTTTGCTACATTCCGCGTCTAATGCGTTTGGAACCGCGTGGTGGAAGTGGCATCAGATGAGGTAGTGGTGCTCGGAGTGAGTGGGTGAATTTTTTTCTGAACCAGGGGAGGGAGGGAGGGTGGGTGTGTGTGGCAGCCGATAACTTCGTTCTGACGATATGATGACGACTACGGTGTCACTCAGAGTGGGCTTTTGAATGCAGCCGGGGAGCATACGAGCATCGAGCAGGTTGATTCGGAATGGATATTAATCTCGCCTGGAGCCAGTAACACTTGCTGGTTGTCGAAACAGTTCCACAGGATCGTTCTAAATGAGACTCATTTCTCTGAGTTGAACAACAAAAACGCAGCTAACTCGATTAACACCCGCATGTGTGTGTGTGTGTGTGTGTGTGTGTGTGTGTGTGTGTGTATGCAGTCACCATATGTTCGGAGTCACCCGTTCCGGGTCCTCTTTGCTCGCTCCGTGGCTGCATGAACGCTGTGTCGGAGGGTTGGGACCCTTCTCGGACGGGGGTGTAATCCGATGACCCAAGGTCAGCTCGAGGGACATTTAGCCATATTAGGCGAAAGCGATCGACCCGTTCTGTAAGTTCTGGGCTGGAGGGAGATGTTTGAGACAAACGGCCGAAAACTCATTCACTCATGTGTACACACCTACATTTCGGGACAGTCTTCAGAGGTCTGAGGTTGACTTGCGAGGTCAGATCGAATGAAAAATTGATCCCCGTCCATGTTTGAATCGAGAAAAGGGGATTGAGGAGGGGATACAAGTCGTCGTAGAGGCCATGGATAGCCTGCTCGGACACAAATGACAGTTCTCAAGTCGATTCCCATGACTCGGTCTTTTGATCCCGAACTTCCCGTAAAATGCGAATGTTCCAATGAAATCCAGGTATAGGAGTTTTTCCATCTTTATTTGATGTCGCGCGACTTGAATCACTCATCACTCGTTCGTTTAAAGGTTTACTTTCGATAAGTTCCCTCCGTTGTTGTTGTTGTCATTCTTGTTCCAAATGGCGGGCCGGTATGATATCAATCAAGCCAAGTTCTCACGAAGCCTTTGGTCATAAATCTGGATTAGATCGGCTACGAGAAGGTAATCGATGTGTAAACAGAGGCACGCTGCATAACATTGCCATTAGGCCGAGCTTGCTCCGATGCAGGACCAGGAATATATTAAAGCATCCACCCCAGGACCATCCTCCTGATTGTCCGAAGCTCAGGAGAGCGGTGGCAGTGACCGTTGGTGGCTTCGCAGCTCGTACGCGGCGCCGACTCTCTGTGGACCAATCTTGGCTTCGACGATCTAAGCCTCATGTCGCAGAATGTCTCTCGCCGATAAAAGTGATACACGTTAAGCAAGCGCAAATGCTTCGTCTCGACTCCACCATAAAGATAAACAGAAAATTAAGGATCGTAAACTTCTCTCGTCCTAAGGTAAATCGTGAAGATCAGCTTGCGCTCCGAACGAAGCGCGCCCGGCAGCTGCCACATCGCGGTCGTTGCGGACGAAAATTTACGCACAGCCAATCACGGTGTCAAATTTGAGAGAAATATTCGAAAATAATTACTCACTCGGATCTCCCACCGCTTTCCACCGGGACCTCACGTACGAAGCGGCCGTATTTGAATAGCGGCTAAAAAAAAATGATTTGTGTCGTGTTTACATAAACGATATGGGCAGCTGTGTTAAGTGTAGCATTGAAAATTAATAGAGAGGGCGAGAGGGAAATGATCGCTGTCCCACTGTTTCTTTAGTGGCACGCGCGTTCTGTCAGGCGACAACACCCGGCCCCTTTCATTCTGAACTGCGGGAGTCCTTCGCGCGTTTGTCCGACCGACCGACCGACCGCCTTCTTCTCATAGCCATAAGTAGATTAGCAGCTTCAACGATGCTCGGTCCTCAATGCAGATTCGACGCCGCCGCCGCTTCTGGCGGACGAAAGCCCAGAGGCCAAATCTCCGCTACGGGAGTTCGTTCTACTTCTCTCCGCCAATTCGTTGATTCGAATCGAATCCAAAGCTGTGACACCAACAATCGGCTCCCTCTGGAACTGTGAGGGATTCGGGAGAATCGAAAAGACTGATTCGAGAGCGAATCTGTCACAGTCGACACGCTCCGCAAAACTCGATACTGTACTTCCATTCCTGATAATTATTCCAAGATGCCATCACCTGATGCAGACGCACTCGTTGTCCCAGATTATCCTTCACTACTGAATTTGAATGATTTCCCATGAGCCTGGTGTGGAAAACCTTAACTTGGAATCCAGGAAATGAGGAGTTTCATCAGAGTTTTGGATCGAATTCCAACTAATCGAAGCTTTCTAGGGAAAACGAGGCTTCTACTTGTTGTGAAAATGAATTCCATCGGATCCGAGTTGGCGGAGCGAATAGACAAATGCTACCTGAGATTGTGATGTCGATGAAAACACACCACCCATCGGTTTTGTGATACGTCACGATTCACGCGGGCGCCGCTCCGTCTCAAACGGAGTTCGTGAGTCCGATCAATACGCCGCTTAGCCATCTACGCACCCGAGCAGCGGATTATATATTGTATGTTTAGATGGAGGCATTTAAGCTCAATCGATGAGGCAGAGCAGCTTTCCGCGAGGAACTCCTCTTCGATCGGACATTGTTCATCAGAAGTGTAAGGTTTCCTCGATTTTCTGGTGCAGCGCAAGGCATTGTTTCTCGTGACTCCTGGCGAAAGGTAACACCGGATGCTCTTCGTCGATTGAATGAAAGATTCTCTGAAACCGAAAAAAAAATCGGAAATGGAAAAGAAACGAGACCGATTCTTGGTGATCCTTCCTGTAATTGTCCGGAGAACCAAACCGATGGTCGAACCACACAACGAGGCCTGGATGAGACTAATTTGCGCTGCTATGGAAAAAATGGAGAACAAGATGAAGAGAAAAACAGCGAGAAGAGCGAAAACCTCCAAGAATTGCTGCGATTGGAATCGGTCACGCCAACAGGGGACAACGGGAATAAGAAGCAGAATAGCGGTTTCGCCTGCTTCTGCTCATTTCAGGGTTCCATGCTCATCGCCATCAACATCGCCGAGATATCGCGGAAACTTTAATTGAGACTCGATCAAGCTGTGCGGTGGATTTCATGATCAAAAACTCCCACATCAGAAGAGCTCGAAAACCCCAAATCGAAAAACGTTCAACGGCGGAGGCGGCGACCACTACGATCTCAATCACCGAAATTAATGGAAGTTTCGTTCCAGAACTGGCCTCCAATCATCATGATCGTTTCCAAAACCTTCATTTTCCCCCGACTCCCAGATCATCGCCGCGGCTCCGGAGTTTGTTGTTTCCAGACTTCCCGGAAGGACTCTTGGAAATCGGAGGCTTGCCGTGACGCAAACTGGATGCGCGGAGGATCGCACACGTGTTAGATTCCCGCAACGAGTTATTCACTGGAAGACTCGGAAGGAGAGGGGCAAACTTCAGAGAGAATCACGAGAGGGGTGTGAATCGCGGACGTTGGAGAACATAGAAATCATGAGAATAAAGAGTTCGTTCGGGAAGGGGGAGGAGGAGGAGGAGGAGGGGATGATTCGAGGGACAGTTGGTTGCTCGATATCAGTCCCGTCGCACCCCGAATTTCATTCTCTGCGGGATGATTGCTGCTGCTGCTGCTGGTGCCGCTCCAGGCTTGACTACGACGAGAAGGACACGGGGGAGGAATTGCAGCAGAGGGGCAAAGGGACGAAAAGTAGGAGATTCAAAGCATACGCTTCTCGGAGACGAGCGAATCCGGTCTCCCCTGAGGGCGCGAGGAGTTGGCAGCCGTGGCGGCTCAGCAATGCAAGTGATGGGAATAGGGCTAGCTGCGCGCGAGCAGTCTGTACTGGAATAATGCCCTGAGTTCATTTGGGCTAAATGGAGATTATCAGCGAGCGAGTATATTTCGCTATCTCGGCCCCTGGGAACGTCGTCGTCCTCGCCCAGGTGACTGGGAGAGACGACTGGCTGCCAAGCGGTGGCAAAAAGGGACTCGGGGAGTGGGAGGGGAGAGGAGGGGAGTCGGGGGCAGAGCGGAGCAGCGCCGAGTGAGCCAAGGGGCAACGAGCCTTAAGCGTTCCTAGGGAAAGCGCTCCTCCCGACGACTGCTGAGTAATGATTCTGTGGGTGGTCGTAGTGTTGATGGTGCAAACCCGTTAGTTGTCGTCGTCATAGTTATACGGGAACGACCTGACTTTTACGACGAATGACGCTCGGTTACCAGGAACTGGTTGCCGAATTCGTCGGCCGAGAACATCACCACAAGATCAGCACATCGGAACGCGAGCACTGACGACTGAGGTAACTTACTAATAGTCGAAACTAGCTCAGGACGATCTTCACAGAGCACATCGTAGATGGGCGGTCGGATGAGCCGGGGTCCAATTCCACTTCATGTCCGCGCAGTCACATGGTCACATCTAGACATTATGTGTATGAACGTACTGTATGTATTCCCCGCCGCCGCCGCTCTGTGTCTGTCTGAATGTATGTAAGTAATGGGCTTATCTTTGCCCAGGGCTACTTCCTTAACCCGATCCTCACCGGAAACATACGTTTTACTTCCGATCGTTCCCGATGTCATTACGGGACGAGATGGTCAGGCATGGAAGGTAGGCGCTCAGCTCGTCGTCGTCGAGAGAAGAATCGCTCCGTCTTCGTTCCTCTGAGTCGCTAAAAACTTTGTCTGCCGCTTCCTCCTTATCATCAACTTCTCCGCGGAAGGTGCGACGAACGCTGAAGAACCGAGCAACGAACCAGAGAACACAAGGAACGAGTGCAGCTAGATTAGAGAAGTGCCGCCTGTCTGCCGCTGGTGGTCACGTGACATCGAGGTACATGACAACGACGGCGACAGCGGCGATGATGACTAGGCAAGAAAAAAGAAGAACAGCACCAGGACAGTACCCTTCCTAATAAGGTACAGAGGGGATCGGGGAGAAAGGGGGAATCAAGTTGAATTCTCGGCTCCTATCTGAATAATAAGGCGTGATTCATCTTCATTCCTTTCGTTTGTTTCGTTTCGCTTCGCTTTTGTGGAAGGTCAACCTCGGCAACTGAAACTTCGACCACAATTTTAATTGTTTCTGAAAGAGGAGACAGATCGGTTTGAGGTGGTGTTCGAATCCTGGAAGCTTCACACTTCCATCGAGACCGTTATTGAATTTCACGATTCAGGTCGATTCGAGCGCAAGTGGATGCCTGATTCCGAGTGGCGTGAGGCGAAAAATATTGGGTCGATATTTGGGCGTCTTGCAAAAATCAAGAAAACTCGAAGTGACTACTGACGAGCGTCCTGGTGTAGGCGGGACAGGATCGCCATGCTTCTGCGTAAAATCTAATTATCCTCTCGTTATAAGTTCGCGGAAGCAGCAGAAGGCGGTCGCGTCATTTTGTTGTCAATTATATTCGACATCATCGCGACCGGGAACACGAGAAACAGCAGCCATGGCAGACGCTAGAGCGCAGCCACCGTTGTCTTCGACATTTCCTCATAGTGCCCCCATCGAGCACTTCGGTGATAGGATTTCTGTGCAGTTCATTTAATCAATCGCCGATATCGGATGTTTTCGCGAGGAGAACCGTCGATGCAACTCAATGTGCTCCGATTCGCAGAAACGGAACCTGTAACCACTAGATGAGCCAAAACGGAAGTTTGATTCCTTCTTGTTCCCGGTCTTCTCTTCCAGCATGTTTTCCGAATCCATCGCTCGCGTCGTGTGCGCCACGTTGCGGAAAACCTAGCTCACGTGAGAAGAGGTTCCTCCTCCAGTGGAACGGGTTTAATGCACGGCAGCACGAGAACGTTGCCAGATGCATTTCTTCTATTTATTTTCAGAGGAATTCGGGAAGGGAGTTCGCGTGCTCCCCCTAACCCAACATAAATCATGGAATGTTCTTCCGATAGTTCCTGATGGAACGTAATCGTCGGATTCTCGCAGCCATCTCAACTCTTTCCATCGGTTTCGTGTCTAACACATCGCCTGAAACACCTCGATCAGAATTTCGGAGTGCTGTTATTCCAGATCGTTCGTTTCCAACTGTAGATTTCAGGCTACAAACCATTGTCTTCCCTCCCTCAATTTGCCACGTCAACGGTCTCAGGCTCCACGGTGATCATCGAATCCTAGATTTCGAATCTCAAATCGCATCATCAGAAAGTGACCTCTAGCGCTGACCGTTTTAGGCTGTAATTGAGCTAAATCTCGAAGAACGCGATTCTGAAGTGACGGAAATAGTCCAAATCCAGCACTCCAGCGACTTTTTTTTGAGCCTTAAACGAAATGCCCGAGGGCAACCAACGCCCTCGCAAGAATTCAAAGTCGACCTCGCCCGGGAATCGACAGCGCTACTACAGGTTATTAATGTGAGTCAGAAAACGATCGACCTTGGTCATTCCATATTTCAGAAACGTCCAATCATTTCAGCGTGGATCAATGAGCCATCGTAGAGATGCCTCTCAACTCAACCAGGTCAAACCGTCGGATCGAAAAGTCCGTTTGCCGTGGACCTGCTTGCCAGCCTCGTTCGCTCTGTGAATAGATGAGCGGGAGAATAAGTACACTAGTACACAAACGCATATCGAGAGCAAAGTTCGAACTCAACTCGAATGCATGCTTTAGCTCCGAATTCCGAAACTTCCATTTCTAAACTCCGCACAGCGACGAAATTCCCGTCAGGGCACACACACTCACGCGACCTCGCTAAGCCTAATTCCAGCTTCATCAGCTCTACATTCCTCGTGGCGTTTTGAGGTCCAGGATTCCCTGATATTTTCTGCTGATGACGAGGAAGTATCCGCAGATAGTTTTCGGTCGAGCATGAGAATAACGATACCGACTGTTTTCCACTTGGAGAGTCCGAGTCTTCTGAAACCAAGACGTCGGAGATTTTCCGCGTTCTCGGGGTCACTTACTTTTCTCGATCCGCCCTGAATCGGCCACCTTCGAGCTGAGAAAAAATGTTGTGCATTTTTTGAGTGGCTGTTAAATTCTAGACGAGTCTTTCAAACTGTGGTCAGTAGAACGCCTTACTGTACCTTACTTATACGTAGCCGGCGGCCTGAAATATGTAAAAACGCAACAACGACGTGCCAAGGGTCACAGGGCCGAACTCGGCTACGACGGTCTGGATAAAAATTGATGCCCTCTCTACCCTTCAAACTCACTGCTGCCGTGTTCCTCCTTTTCGGTTTGGCCACAGCTTCGGAGGCCGACTCAACCAACCAACCGTCCGTCCGAACGACCAACCGACCCGACCCAACGTGTTAGCCGCTCGAAAGACACGCAGTCAGGAAGTGGTAAGTGATGACGAAGGCGAACATGTCTGCCGTTATGAGGACGTAGGCGCTCCGAGCAAAAACTGAATGGGAACTGTTTTTAGCTGTTGAAGACCAGTCGAACCATAGCCAGCTTGACTGAGGCCGCAGACCCGGAGCCTGTTTAGTGGGAAATGGTTGGATTGGTGTCTGCGTCTAGTTTGATGGCAGCCTCGTGATCCACACTTTGTCGCTATGAGCTTAATGAGAGCGCATTATCACGCTGCGGCCGCTGCGCCGTCACCAGCAACGTCGGCCGCTGCCACCGCCTACACCACCACCGCCAAGATAGCGCGTCCAGGAGCCATCCACATCCGCATAGTGCTGTCTCCCCACATCCGGAGACGTAGTAATGTAACTCAGCTCCTATCCATCCCCGTCTGCTACGCGGCTTCACGACGACCGCTACCGTAGTCAGCCTGCCTGCGTGCTTGCCAACTAGTTAGCCGACATCATCAACACCTAGAGATTTGTAGACTCTGCAGTGTAAAGTTTCCTCCTCACTCTGAATGATCACGTGCATGAGCCCGCATTCTGACCTCTGGCGAGGGTAGACGCAGTTGAGAGCCAACTTCCAGATCCTGAGCGACCGTTTTTCAGCAACGATTTCATCAGGAATGTTGCATCTCGGTTATAGGGACGATCATCGATTCGAGACTTTGTATTCATAGGGTTCCAGCAGAGAAGGTATTTTTCGTAAACCTGCATTGAGCGACTAATGCTGTTGACAATCTCGCGAAATCACTGTCAATTATCATCTTTTACGCGAAGACTCTATATCTTGAGAGTCAGATGAGATACACTCCCAATCTGTCTCCTCAAAAGACGAAACCTCAGACCGAAGCTTTGGGTCTTCAATGTCGGAGCGGATTTTCAGAGCAGGAGCTGAGGGATTCTCGAAACAAAATTTATGGATGCCAATTAGGAAAGCTCTTTGAAAATTCTCAAAGTTGTTCTACAAGAAATACCACCACCACCACCAGTAGCACGAGGTAAAGCGGGCGCAAGAGCCGCTGCGCCGTCGCCGAGGATCCACTGAGGCAATTCGTCAGGATTACATGAAAAGCGAGGAGAGCATAGAATAGCATGGCGCAGGACCCAGGTGTCCTGTCCACCAGCACCACGGCCTCCTCTTCGATTCCCCTCCCACCCGAAGTGTCCCCTAGTTCCCATCCGACCGACCGACCGGTAGCCGGCCAGGCAAGCAGGCTACAGGGTCTACGGCTTTATGTGGCTATAAATACTAGCAAGCTAGTAGCAGGCGGGCGCTACATAAATTTATGTATTGTTTTATGGCTTTGGATCCGTTGTGCAGCCAGCTTCGCATGCGGAGGGGGCGTGTGATATTGAATTGGCGCATTTCTTTGTAATTAGCTCACACGGACTCACATAACATAAACGCGCACATGCAGCCGGCCACTGTCTGTGAATACCGGACCAGCTAACTTCGGTTGTACGACCTGGCACGACTTCGCCGCTTTCCCGGTGCGGCAACCATTCTGGCTCCAAGCGATCGAATGTAGCTCGATTCAATATCCTCCCGTCTCCTCGAATGCTTTACACGAACAAGAATTCCTCGGCTAGTGTGGTATGTCCTGGAAATCTTCACCCTGCAGTTGCTGATAACGAATCGTGAGCGAAAAATGCCAAAAAACTTTTCGATCATTTCCTCGAAGTTCTCGCGGCGTTCGAAGAATCGTTCTCGTTCACCATCGAACGGATTGACGACCTCACCATGACTGGCTGTTTTAAAGGTCGACTTAAGTTGTGAACGCGATCGCGGAAAACAGCTTTATCAGCTTTCCCGTGAAGGGTTGATCCAAGTGAAGTGAGCAGCATGCAACACCCGCAGAGATCTGGCTCGCATGTAATTTTGTCAGGGGCGCAAGCTCTCGTTAGAGAGTCTCGACGAAGCAGGGGCAGTACGTGTAAAGTGAAGAAGAACAACGAACGAGTCTTCTTCCTGCACGACACCGTTCGAGATACGGAGTAACAAAGCGCGCGTAGGAGCAAGAACATCGAAGAGGAAAAACTTTCTCTCAGCTAGGCATCACGTCACAGAGTTTCGATGGCTGTTCGATCAATGATGATGAGACCACCGTCAGGTATAGATAAACTTCTTCCGGAGAACAATGCGGCTCGTCGTCGCCTCGCGCTGCCGTCCTTGAGCCGAGTTTGTCGTCATTCTGTTGGTCAAAGTTGCATGACGAGGAAAGAATCGAACGAAGAGCGAACTCAGAAGAGTGGCGGAAGGCGGCGAGGGGAGTTTCCTGTTTTTCATAAACACTGGAACCATGTCTTCGAAGTCCGTGTGCCTGCGAGCTTTTCCTCTTCGCCCGCACAAAAACGAAACGGATCTGTCACTTCTTTCGGTTCCATTGATAAGTTGTGAAGCTTTGATGAATGTTTCATCCGCCTAACGACCGTCCTCATCGACACAACGTAGGCACACGCCTACGTGCATTATTTACGACGATAGCTTCTTTCGGTGCGGCTGACTGACGAACTCCGTTGGAAACTGCTGCTCTCCGCTTTGTGGCAGTCTGTATTATTGCACGCCGGGAACGTGCAGGCGGATCGCCAACCAAACTCTTCCGGCCTTCATCGGTTGCGATCGTCGCTGCGGCCATCGTTTGAGAGTTCTTCGTCGCGCTGTCCATTTTGTGAGAGTTTTTTTGTCGCCGTCACTCTTTTCGTTGAACTCCAAACGAAAAGGTCGCTCAACTTCCTATCTGAGTCGTGCATACGGAACAAGCGAGGAAACTCATCAAAACCCCAAAGAATAACCTCAAGCTGCCAAGATGCCGCCGCCGCTTGATAACCCTGACAAGAAATGACATCGCAGGAAGTCCAGAGACATGTTGTAAATACTCCGTCTTGTCTTTTCTCCAGACTCCACACCCACCACCAACGGAGGAGGGCTCCCTTCTCTGGTGGGCTGCCTCACCTTCTCCCGCTCTCCTCCTGTCCCCTTTGAAACCATTCACTAACCCACGCACCCACCAACTTACATACGTTCACAATAGACCTGTCAGCGTTATCCCGAGGCGTTTCTTAAACTGCTCGTCTCTTATCTCGGCGAGAGATAAGCGATTAATTACCCGATTCAATGCAGGACCGAATGAAAATCGTGATTCGAAAAATGCGTTTTTTTGCCTGCGATGAGACGGCAATTTGGACTTGAAAGGGTCTCTCGATGGGATTCCCGAAATACATCTATTCAGAGTCGCTGCATGCAAACCTGAGAACTCTGTTTCTCTCAGCTCTGAATTCATAAACTGGTCATCAGGCTCACAATTGGAAAGCTTTCGGCAAGAGCTCCGGTATCTTCCTGGCACGTCATCAACATTTGTTCAGTGACTGCAGTCCAGAGGCTCGCGCTTGACAATGGCTCCACCGAACTCGAGTTTCTCTTTGGCAGTAGCAGGAGATTGTCAAGAGTATTCCCTGTGGGTCACTTGTGCGTGCAGCTTTTCCACGATGAACGAGCCGAGCAAACACTACCGATTGTTGAAGTGTCCTGATGTTGGCGTCCCGCCGCCGCCGTTGTCGTCGTCGACGACCCGGTATCACATGATAGTGAATTATTCAATGTGTCCTTCATCTTTCTCTCACTCTTTTCAAGATGAAAAGTGACTCACGCCTCCGAAGATGAACCGCGGCCAGGTCGCTCCGACGAGGCCTAGCGGGCTCGCTGTCCAATGTCATCCTTGGAGAGACGACGCGTGTAAAGTCGCGTGTCCTCAAGGGGCGTGCGGCGCGCTCGTTCGTAGCTTTTCCACTAACAGAATTTCATTCTTAATTCGCTTGTTTGCCTCGCTCCCCATTAGAGCAGCTTGCAGCATTATCCGAAGATGGGCAGCAGACAACGCAGCGTCATTGTGATGTACAATGTAGGTAGGTAGGTAGGTACTTCAAAGCTGGCTTCAGCCAGTCGACAACGACTTGGAGAATCCCGCTCGGTCACACACGGAGTCGCTCGGACAATATTCGGTTCAATAGAATCGGATGCTGAAGCACGATTTGGAATGAGGAAGCCCCACGAACGAGGGGAGCGAACGAACACGCTGACGCAAAAAGCGAGGCGGAACTTGCAGCGACTCGCTTACATTGTTCGAGTTTTGCTTTTGTGGAAACACTTCTCGGCTCGCAAAGCCTGCAGGCTATGCTCGCAGAGTAAATATCAGAGAGAAGAATCACTGAGATCAGGTTGCTAAAGGTGAGTCACTGGATTACAAAACATCTCCGATGAACGGCTTAGGGCGAGGATTAAAGTTCGAAGTAATTTTGCACCAAGGCCCCTACCGCTTGCGCTCCAGTCTGAGCCCTCGAGGTGATTTGCTCTTTTAATGGGGCATAGGACACACTGACAATGAGTCCTGCATTCGGGCAACGCCAACTATTCCACAACTTCAGTGGATTCTCATCAGTTCTCAGTGGGTTTCCATCCTCCCAGATGATTTTGGAGGAGGATTCGATATCGCGCGGTCTCTTTGAGAGTTGACTTCTGGTAGGTCCATCGTGAAAAGCAGCTTGAAAAGATTGTAGGTTAGAAAAGAAGTTTCCCTGTTTGGTGCTAGAAAGCACCAAGGCGTCAAGAGCCAAGGCAAAGTGTTTCGTTCATCCATCCAGCTGGCTATTAACCACGAGCCGTGACCGGGTGCTACAGCTTTACACAACGAACCGTCCTTGTATTCAGTGCTAAGAGTGTCCAGAGACCACACATCGCCGGGTGGCGGATGAGAAAAAAATCGTTTCCGTTTCAAATTTACACTACAAAGCGGCCTGCGTCCCTCATCCGCCTCGTTCAAGCCCAGAAACAAGTCTTCCATGAAGTCTGGAAGCCATTTAGCCGGCCCCTGCTACATCAAGCGACAATCTTTTCTACGACCACTTATGTCGAGAGCGGGCTCGGGCCCTGCAACAATCGCATTATTGCCCGCTGCCTCGAAAACGATGCGCTTTCAACTTTTTCAGCGTTTCGCTCTCTGTTTCCTCCAGCTGTTTTAGTCGATCTCAGTTTTTGAATTTTTTGCGATTTTCGCCGCGGCAACCTCTTTGAAAGTGACCTCAAGGGGGAATATGTTCGGAAACCAGGTTTTCTAAATACATTCTCGCGAAGACGCGTGTCATAGCGATTCTCGAGCATTGTTGATGACGTTCGTTCGTAAATGAAAGCTCGGCGGCGACTCTATATCCGGGCAGGAGCATCGGTCGGGGTGTATCATTCATCCATGAGTATTCGTGTGCCGATGTGTGGTTGGTTTCAGAGTGACTCCCCGGACTCGCTCACGGGTTCGTAGGTAGGCAGACAGACATACAGAGTTTAGAGAGAAGCGCGAGGACAGAGCCCAAAGAGAGTCCGCTGGCAACTGGTGACTCAGGTCTCCCAGAATATCATACCACCCTCTAGCTCCCATAGGGTTGCTCGCTGGTCCTCCCCGTCGACGCAATGGAATACATATGTTCTCAATCCATCCGCCCTAAAATACCCACAGGGTCGTCCAAGAGATACAACTACTACTCGAGGCTGTGTGTTTCCTTGGTCTCGCTCGATCCCTCGGCCTGTCTCTTGATTCACCCGGATGACTAGCTGATGTCTGCTTTTCAAAAACAGATACATGAATCGTTTGCTCGCTATATCCTCTGATCATTCCCCTCGCTCTTTCTCTCCCTCCCCTCTTCCTCTCTCGTGTGTCTCTCTTGCCCCAAGTTACTTTCGTGGTTACCACAGCAGCACTCGACAACGCTCTGTAGTTAGCTCACGCGTGAGCCAGAGACCCCAAACTCTGAGGGACGAACGAGAACTCCGCAGTCTTAGATTTCGTGGCAAAAGGCAACAACTGACACGACCCGGCAAAAAGGAAAAGAGATGTTTGGAGCTCCGATCCGAACCGGCCTCATTCGGCCGCTGAAGCCTTGGCGGCAGTGTAACGAAGGAGTCGAGGTCGTTGACTCCTTGACAACTGCAAGGAGTGCGAAACGATGTGGATTCGATCGCCGAAGGGAACAAGAACTCTCGAAGTTCCCGAATGGCACCAAAATTTTCAGCGAGATAGAATCGATCGTCCAACGTTGTTTCTTTTTCATCTCCATCCATTTATTGTGGTCACTTGTGATTCGATCAGAACTATCCGTCCTTCATAAAATCGAAAAATCTAACATTGAAAAACTCATTATCATTGTTTTCTCCGTCATGGCGTTTGCGAGTTTTCCCACAAATCGGATTTCGGATCTGAGCTGAAAGTGTTAACGCGAACCAAAAGTTCTGAACCGTTTCAACACTCGTCATTCACTCGCTTGCGGCGAACGCACATTGAAAGACGTCAACCGATACACTCACACATTCGGAATACTTGAATTCATCATTCAGTCTCGATGTTCACTGGCGCACGGAATTCTACATCACTTTTTTGAATTCGTCGTAGAGGACTAAAACGAGTGCGGATCCGACTCCACGCACCATATTCGAGAAGGCGCCCTTGAAGAAAGCGGTCGCTCCTTCGTTGGCGCCGATTTTCTTCCAGCAATCGATTGTTCCTCTATAGAGGAGTTCTTCCTGTTTCAGACCCGACTGCATCATGAGTCGCCTACGAACGGTGTCGAACGGGTAGGCGATGATTTCGGCAGCGGTGGTCACCACGAAAGCGATACTGAACGAAAGGTAGACGGGGATGTCTTTGGGATTGGGCATGTACTGTTTTGACATGTCGAAGAAGCCGAAGTAGGCCGCGCGGTAGATGATGATCCCCTGCAGCGAGACGTTGAAACCTCGGTAGAGTCCAATGAAGCCGTCGCTTCTGTATATTTTCATCAAACAATCACCGAGGCCTTTGAATTCACGCTCGTGCGCGGCCTTGCCGACATCGGCCCCGAGACGAGTTCTCGCGAAATCGAGAGGGTAAACGAAGCACAGCGATGTACCCCCAGCTGCTCCACCGGCAGCCAGCTGGCCCGCAAAGTACCTGTCGGCAGAGAACACGAAATATTGATTTTCAATCAAGTTCTCTCAATTCGAGTTCGTGCGGCATTATCTAAACAAGTATTCGATTCGATTACTCGCAGATCCTGACTCGATTATATTTCAGACCTTTTGCGGGCGGATTTCTTGAATCTCAAAGAACTTGACTCAAGAACGGACTCACCTCCAGAATTGCTTATCCTTATCAACACCAGCGAGGAACATTTTCTGATAACGGTCTTTGAAGGCGAACGAGAGGGCCTGCGTCGGGAAATATCGGATGATGTTGGCCCAGTTCCCTCGCCAGAATGAGATCACTCCTTGCTCCTTGGGAATTCGTACGAAGCAGTCCATCATGCCTTTGTACATCTTGTCCTTGGCAATCTGTTTTGACGCATCCTGAACTTGCAGCAGGAGCTTGACACGTTCTAGTGGCGCGACCGCTGTCTTTGAAATGGCGGCTGCAGTGCCTCCGATGAGGAAATCCTTCCAGAAAGCATCGCCCGAGGAACCTCCGTGATGTCCCATGTTGAGTTTCTGAAAAAAAATCGACGCTCTAACAAGAGTTTCCCAAAGTAACTCAAGCTCTTGTCCCAAATTATTGTTCCGGGAAATTCTGGAGAGAAACTTCTGTCTTTCCAAATACTTTCCAGGAATCACGCGAAAAAATGTTCTGATTTCTGGTGGAGGATGAGTTCAGTTGCGGAACGCTTTGATTCGATTACAAGAGCTGTGCTCGTCCCTGGGAGCAATCAGAACAGTATAAGTTTTACAACCGCGAAAATTATATTCGATAAGGATCGGGAGCATGAACAACTCTCAGGATCCTGAGACTTTCCTCGATCTGAAGGTGATTTCATCGTTACAAATCAAGAAATCATTTGACGGTCAGAGTTCGCTTTCACAGCATATGTCGGCTAGTCATCGCGCGAGAGATCGATGGCAGCAATTCGAGCCGCCGACACTGAATGTCGAGAGAGCAACGCTCCAAGCCAACACCGACGACATTGAGCCGAACGTTCCAAAGGGGCCTAGGTACACTTGAAGATAACGGAACGTCCGCACTCTGACCTAAAAGTCAAGATGTTCATTCTTCCGCTAGCTCCCACAAACAGCGCGGAGAAGGATCCTCGTTCCCTGATCCATCGGCGGAAGTGACGAGAATTCTATCCTTCTCAAGAACGCACGCTTCCCGAGCGAATTGTTTACGTGACCTAGAGACCGTGTCGACCTATTCGGCAGTAGCATGTGCCAACAATTGAACATTGAACCGATGTTCAAGCATGGATCACAATTCTGCCTCGAGTTTTTGAATCACAGCCCATGGAAGACCCCGTATCTCCTGGAAGCTTCACTTCTTATTGAAGGCAAACTCAGTTAAACTTCCACCCCGAATCTCAATTCAGTTTCGGAAAGTTCTTTTCACGTTTTAAAACACAGAGTGAAGATTGAACCGGCGCCAAGGCGTTCTGACAACGAGCGTATCGCATCTTGATACCGCTCGAACTATAGCGAACATTAGCCGTGGACAAATAACCGAGCGCTGGGATGCTCCACTGGGAGAAGCAAAACAAGAAACTTCGACCGATTTTTGCGTCTTTGTCAAATTCAAATGATTTTCTCTGGCAGAAAGAAGGGGTTTCACGGAAACCAGAAATCCGATGCTGGCGCGGAACTTTTGAATCGTTATCGGTTCACATTCCCAGCTGGAACATCGGCAGGCGGTGCTGGTCGCCGATATCAACGGGGACAATGATCCGAAAGAAGAAGATTGAAGGTTGGCAAGTGTCAAACGTCCGTCCGGCCGGCTGGAGAACTTGTTGCACTGAACCGCCCCGAGAAAAAGCTGATCGTTGACTCGCAGACAGCTCAAACCTCTTGGAAGTCATTTCAGACCTTACCTGAGTGGTCTTCGGCACACGAAACTAGAAATTTGAAACGTGTTGTGTGTTTTTTTCACCACGGCTCCACACAGACACTCACTCCGTACGGCTGCCGGCGGCTGCAGAACGCGACGTCGATCATTGGCCGACAAACAGACCGACAGACAACTAGCTGGCTACCCAGCCAGACAGACACAACCGCGCCAGCAAAAGGAAAACGGCTTACGTCACGTCGAACAGGCGACGCGCCAACTTTTGAATTCCGGCGCGCACAACACAGGCTTGAAGATTTCCAGCGTGGCGCGAAAAAGATCCCGTGCTCGACCCTGGAGATTCCAGTCCACCTGGTATACAGGGAAGGAGTGGAAGGGAGATGCGGTTCCGCTCGGAACAGGAGAAGGGGTAACAAACGTATTTCATCGTGGATCCTTGACTCTTGACAGTAAGGGACAAGAGATAACCATATGCTGTTCTTCTGGATACGCCGCGTGGGGAGAGAGCTCTATCATTGGAGCCAGTTGTCGAATAGATTCCCCAACTCCCACGGCGCGAACGTGTTCGACGTCGCCCGATCGAAATAACTGGGAAACAGTCCTTCTTGCGCTTCCCCGTTGGGATGGAGGAAACTGGACATAATCTCTAGAATTCTCAGCAATCTCATCCGTACCAGAAGCTGGCCAATACTGAAGGTCGCAATGAGTTCGAGAATTTGCACGGTTCATTTCATGCCCCAGGGAAACCTATGTGCATGAGAGATACTATTGCAGTGCTTGATCCCTCACGGCCGTTATGAAATACGTTGAGTGAAGCAGTTGCCGGGTAGTTGGGTCAGCCGCGAGAACGCACCGGAACTACTGTTGTTGCGAACACAAAGTGGATCCTTCATCGGACCTTGAGAATCTTCTAAAATGTCGAACTCAGAAATACTTATCGATCGATAGCAAGATTGCGAATCGCGAAGCTCTCCCCAACCACGCCATTCGATACCTAATGCTTTTCTGGAGTGGATTTGAGATACAAGCAACTCAAAATGAGTTTTATTGAGCGACTTTCCCAAAGTGCCGGAGCGGAATCGATCAGAGAACCTTGTTCAACTGAGTTCGAGATGATTCCAGCGAATCCTTGTGAAATCGCGGTATAGTTGTGTATCGAGAGATCACAGAAGGCATGGAAGTGGAAGCCGAACCTCTTTCATTCACTGAAGCCTCCTCGAAAAGGCGGAGGCTATTCGGCGCGATCCCCATCAGGCTCGTCGGCTGACAAATTTAAAAATGCAGGTTGCAAGGTCACAGTGCTTTCATTATATTGCTTCGGATGAGGCAGCTTCTGCGTTGACGGAAAAAAAGCTTATTGCATGTCAGCCCGGACAAGCGCGGTCCACCGATTCCGTCAGGACAGTAGATTAATGAGGCTTGGATTGCGGCCTACGCTCCAGGCTTCCGATTAGATTCTATTATTCGAGACACATTTGAACGCGCATTCCATACCTGACAACTTCCAACAAGCCACAAAGATTCGCCGCGGACCGCATTCCTGTTACCTCGTTGTCGGAGCAATGTAAGCATCCGACGAACCGGAGACGCTTTGTGCAGGAACTTCGTGGACGCGGGGCGAACCAGAACCGAGAGAAGACCAGAACAGCCGCCGAGAGAGCTTTACAAACGAGGAATGCTCGACCAAAAGGCCAGCGGATTGGACTTCATTTGCTCGCAGCCTCGCACAGAGGAAGCGATACAAGCGGGCGTGACTCCAAGGTCGACGTTAATTGCTTGATAAACAATTCGAAAGGCCCTCTCGCGGTGGTGCAACCGAACTCAATTTTCTCGTGTACTCTGAAGGGCCGAAGCACTGAATGTTTCGAACCCACGGTCGGGAGTTACTGCCTCAACCATTACGAGATCACAAAAGGCACTTCACCATCTCGACGGCTGCCTTGGAGTCTGCTAAGATTCGGACCGAGTGGATGGGTGGGAAGAGGCAATGAGCGCGAGCGACCATTGCTGAACAAGTGTTTGCGTCCATCAGTGGAAACCATTCATCATTCGGCTCCTTGCGTCGCCTCGGCAAGCCTTGCCTTTTTTTTTGCTGCCCTCCGTCACTTGCTCTGATAGCGTCTTGCAGAGGACCACAAGTTCACTAACTGTATCTTTCGGTCGTCTGTGACTCAGCGATGCCTTTGTTGGCGCTTTTCCGCACGCCCGCTTGTCCTCTCGATGCAAAAGTTTCTACAACGTGGGTTCCGAGTTCTCTCGAGCAAAGGTTCTGACCTTTTGCGTGATCGATGATACGTATACCTGACAAGATTTCGACCACGCGGGCGGAGCTGAGACAAGTGTGAAGCCCCAGAAGAGGACTGACGTTTTTTACCCGTCGCGGCGTCGCTTCGTATATCGGAGATTCTGCCGGAACTCCGATTCGCTGAACTTAGTTTGTTCTGCTCGTTCCTACATCATTGCCGGTCCTATTCAGGTTTCCGTTGGATTTCTGGAGTCGAAGAGATCGAAGTCTACGCCTGATCAACATAAAAGGTGTTCCGAGAACGTGAGTTTACGTAAGCGAGTTCTCGTCCGCCGTAGAACACGTACGGAGATCACGTCACTCAGTTAATATTCAGGAACAGCACGTTGTTCTTGGGCGCTCAGAGACTGCATTGAGAGTGCCGTCGCAGCCGGCGAAAGTCTACTAGTGCATAACAAGACCATTCGGAGACCCCGAAACGATAATTCACCGCGACAGCTTGTTGCGCACTGGAAATCGTTCGCTTCCCGATTTCGAAAGCCGCAATCCCTGTTTCCGAGCTCGTTTTTATCGAAAGTTGAACCGAGACGTCTTGTACATAATATGATCATAGAGTGTGGTGCTATCACTGGAAGATGACTTTTGGAAGTATTCAATTCCCGCGAAGCGAAGATTCGCTGAATTCATCCCCACACATGATCGCGTCGTGGTGTCAACGCGAACCCATCTTCGGCCTCGTAAGTTGAGCCAGTGCAAGATTTAAACTTTTTTGTTTTCCGAAGGAACTTCGAGTCGGTGAATATTGGAAGAAATACTTCGCGAGCTCCTCCAGTTCGGGGACTGCGCTTTGACTTCGCCCACAGATGGCGCTCACGAAGAAGTGGGAGTTAGAGCAAGCATTGCGGACGGCAAGAATGCGTTAATAACAATAACGTATACACTTTTGTTTTATTTTGCAGAGAGCGTTACATCTTGCAGTTTTGCCTGCCGCAAAGCCCACGATTGCCGGAGAGCACCCGAAGCCACCGTGAAGTGAAAGTAGACGAAAGCAGAAGGCGGTGGCACCGGTGCACCTGTAGGTGGACCCGGGTCGACATGAATTATGCATAACCTTCTTCGTTCGCCTTGCTTTTCGCGACGGCGCGTCGTAAACTCTTCTTTCTCGGTGAACAAAGCAACGTTAGGGTCTTGGATATTATTAATTGCTTTTCGCCAGCGGGGAGGAATTCAAAGGAATCGCCTCTCGAGAAGAACGTTGAGCGACTTCCAGACTGTTTGCTTCCAGGATCAGTCGACCAAGAGAACGAGCCACTGAAATGGGAGGGAAAAGCTTCCGAGGAAAAGTACACACAAAGTTAGCTCTTCTGACTAGTTTGCTTGTCTCTCGGACGGTCGAGTAGGCTACTCGCAAGAATAACATCTTTCCAGCAAGATGTGAAGAGAAAGGGTACGGAAGTCAGCTGGTACTTGTTGATCACATGCTTGCGCTTTCACAGTTGATGGATCGTACAACCACCACCACTAGCAGCAGAAGCAGCACCCTGCGTGCAAGTGACAGCCATCTTGGACGACCGATGACTCGGACTTCTTGTTCGTGCGATCAAAAAAACCTGGTGAACAGAACGACAAGAGAGCGGGCAGCGTCCGCGTGTCAAGGCAATGAATGCAGCGTCTGGACTCGCGGAAATACGGAATTCCGTGGGAAGCACCTTCTCGATGGGTTCTCAAGATAATTTCGAACCGCGTTATATAAGCGAGATACCCTGTCTTGAGGTCGTCCCCAAAAGTTGACAGACGTCCTCCGCGCTGAATTCGATGAGATGGCGAGTTGTCCACAGACTCGCACCGTCGGCCAAAATCTTCGACCGGCTTTTTTTAATGATGCTCGCATCGATTGATTGACCGACTCAGATGCCTCGCTTGTAATCTTCCGCCAAACAGCAAAAAAAAAGCCATCGCTGCTGTGTTGATTGGGTCACGACAACGCCAAGAGATGTTCCGTGTCCCATTGATTTCCGCTACTCTCAGAACCGGCATGTTCGGACACCGACCCGAACATCGGACTCATATCTCATCTATATAGGGATCCGTGAACAACCTTCGATGACCCGAAGAGAGAATCTTGCCCTCGGTCAGTTAACGCGAGAGAGCTATTGGATTCCTCCTGTTTTAGAATCCCCTCAGCACAGGACTTGCATCAGCGATCTGAAAGTTCTGAAACAAGATTCAATCCGCGGTTCAAGGTGGCTCCGAATCTCTGCAGCCCAATCGATACAACGATTGTCCACACCCCGCACGATGGTATCATTGCTCCTAGGTGGAGTTTTTTGAAAACTCGCGTAAGACGAATCTTTTCCGTCAGAGATTCGCTTGAGAACCGTATCAGATGAAGAGTTCAGCTTCCAGCTTCTCTCTGATAACGCACCTGTTAGCTCCGTGACCGGCTCTAGTACAGTCCTTGAAACAATTCCTCAAGCTGATTCAGCTCTGGAACTCAGTTCTTCGGTATCCGCCCATCACTGCTTGTCGGTATCCGAAACCCGAGTCAAGTCTTCTGGTCGAAGAAGTTTGCTATCTCGAAACTTCATCGTGTTTCAAGGTCGTCAAGACGAGCGCTAAACAAAAAGTTCGTCATCTGCTCACTTCCTCTTGTATGGGTTTTAAGGGTACATCCAGATTCGCTGTTTTTGCATGATTTTCGGGTTTTCCGTTGTTAAGTTTTATATTAGACTCGGGAGCAGGAGGAAGGCGAAGGAACTTCCTTTCCTAGAAATTCTTCGTGGAAGTCTCGCAAGTCTCCGGGGGCAACTCGATTTTAATGAAGAGGGATATCCTTTGTTCGCGCTGGGAGTTTGTATCATTGGTCTTAGTGAAACATCTTCCGCAAAAAAATTCCCACTTGCCCTTCCTTCCCATTATGTACATCGAACCGCAACCTGATCTGTTAGTTCAGCTACGAGACTCCTTGCGTTCCATGAAAATTTTCTAAACCTCCTGCAACATTGACAAGAGTGACATAAGCCGATAATCAAGACATCAGGGAGTTCTTAAACGTTGCTTGAGAACGTAGCCCTCGAGTCCGAGGAAATTATATCTGGATTATCTCCGTACTGCCTCTCTTTGATCTGACTTTCCTAGAAGTGACGGGAAAACACAAAGGAAGTTCTAGAAGAACCAAAATACTGAGGCTTCCTCGTGGGTTTTGCCAACGCGTTTCGCGGGAACATCTCACTGGAAAGATCGTTGAATGGGTCTGATAAAATAGTTGAGTGCTTTCAGAACTTGCCGACGATGGAGGATTTGGAGTGGGCTCTGTCAGCTGATCTGTTGCGCATGGCTTTGGAATGGCTTTCAGCGCTAGAGGGTAGCGTCTCACGCCTCCGTCTTTTCTGGAATTCGTCTTTTCTGGAGTTTGTCTTTTCTGGAAACCGATTCAATTCCTGCAGCGATGATAACGAAAACTAAGCGAACCATGAGCAAAAAATGAAATCATTCAGACCAAAACAGGGTAGAGCTCCGGTGAGTGATCTGGTTCCGGAATTTCAATATTCCGTTCCCATAATGAAATCCATGAAGTCCTCAATTCAGTCATGACTGTTGCTCCCCTCAAACTCCTCCGCATCTGAGCCAGAAACTGAACTGATTCCGGGCGAACTAGCTCGACACATCTGATATCGGATGTGAGAGCTCATATTTCAGAACACTTGTTCCTCTTCGCAACTCGATATTTCTTTTGTAGAAGAAGCATATTGTGGGCGAGGATGGAGAGCGTATCAGGCGGAGCGTAAGTTGGAACTTGTTCGAAATCTTCATCTGACGAGGGAGCGAAACACATTGCGAATTGCAATGCAGAAATCGAATTCAACACATTTGAACATGCTTCGACACGCATTCTGGAATCTGCGTAGACGCGAAGAGTCCCGCAACGTTCCCTATTATGAACTTTCTGATTTACGGTGCAGCTCCCCTTACTGCATCCTGTTACCGTACAAGAGAGGAAACCATTATTTATGGTTCCGCGATTCAAAACGACTTTGACGCCGTCGCTGAACTTCCCTCGTAACCTGACCGCAGAGGTGAATACGCAACCAGTTGCTTTCCCGAAGTCTACCGAACGCATCCGCCTGCTATGGCGAGGTAACCCTAGACCTGAAATCTATGTCTGAACTAAAAGTTTCACCCTCACAGAGTCGTCAGTCAACACAGAATTTCATTTGTTCTCTGTGCGGGACCGACGTGAGAATGCTTCCACGTCGTTATCACAGAGCCTCTCCCTGTGGTCATCGTTTCCACGCCATGTGTTACCTGGATTGGACAATGGTGAGGCAAAGTTGAATCGATTCTCGAATGAGCGCGTCGCGCAGATATTTCAAAGCTTTTCTGTCTTCATCCGATTCCTCTAAGGTCACTTCTCCTCCCAGGAAACGGGCTTGAGAGCCGCGCAATCTGAGAGCGACGAGGTGAAGGCTGAGACTCTTCTTTGAGAAAAAGGAACTCTTTTTTTAATAGCATCCATCGAGTTTTTATGCAAATTCGTGTTCTTTCCGCAGGAGTACCAAATGGGAAGAACTCCATGCTGTCCTGAAGGACGTGCTATAAGAAATCAGTTTTCCCAGAGCGTTTATCCTTCCTATTATACGTGACGATCGTTCATTGTTGCTTGCCGGCGTGCATGGCTTTTTGTTCGCCTGCTTCTCTGATCGCACGCCGTCCTGTTTGCTGCGCGCTATACTTGAATATACTTGTGTGCCTAGAAACGTATCCACTGAAGATGTCCTGTCGCGTGGTGCAAGAATAAAATGTCCTTGAAAGGTTCACCGAGTGGACTCGTTCGAGGTCTGACGGTTTCCCGTTCACCTTATATAGTTCAGAACCGAATTATGTTTTCGAACAACGGAATCAGCTTCTAATGTTCCGAGGTGACATTTGAAGTTACGGGGTGCTAAGATCTGTTTGTTGTTGGTCGCAGCCGTTTCCTACTTCCTTCACCCATTATGATCAGTGTTTTCATGGAAGCAGACGTTGGGAAGTTGAGAATGAACGGAAATTCTCAAAAGCGGTACTTCTGCACTCCTGCAAGTTGCCGATATAGTGGCGAATACTTATAGGGAGGGGTGTTGGTTTGTTTACGTCGGTTTTCTCGGGCGGTTCGTCATGCTTATACATTTTTAATCAACTTTCTGTCCCTATTTACTTTCGCTTTGATCGCGAATTTCTTCCGAATATTTGACGGTTTTATGTTGAGAAAATGTTCGGTGGAGTCGTTCCGGACTATTAGCATTAGCACTCTGTTATCCGCTCTATCAAATCATGCGCACATGCTCGGGAGAACAATATGTTTTGCCCGGTTTCCACATCGAAAACTGAGTCTTTTCAGGAAATATTTCTGGCAATCTTCCAGCGATTTCTCATATTTCCAGAAAGGACGATCGAGATTCTCGGAGACCGTGAAGGTGAACTTTCAAATGATTCTCCGAACAAAGATCCTCTCGTCGCCGACAAGATGCGTGTGGTCATGTTACGAATATCGATTGGGTTTCAATCTCTCTCTTTCGAAGAATTCGAAGAGGATCTTTTTGGTGCAGAGCTCTCATTGCAAAACGAACAGTCTTGTGTTTACACATTTGGCATCAGCGATTCGCGCGGAGCCAGACGAATTCCTGTGATCGAGCGGTATATCTTCACTTTTGTTTCGTCGTTGTTGCAAACTCGTGTCTGAAAAGTGGAAATGTCGTGTAATGAAGTGCCGGACGTGAGCGCAATGGAAAACTCCGAGGGAAACGTCCAGGTAAGAGGAAAGTTTTCATCTGAAGAACTTGGGATGGTATTCAGGGCTGTTTCGTGCTGAAATCGTTTCTCAGATAGATCAAGAACAGATGATACCATCACGCATATCCCTGAGTGAGTTCGAAGCGCCTTGAATGTTCATCGTTGAACCGTCGCTCGTGCCTTCTCTATATCATATAATCTCTTTAGCCTCGAATTTCTGCCATCGTGAAGTCGGCAACGCCATGGATGAACAACCATATCTTACGATTACAGCGCACGGAGTCTCGAACAGAAACCACAACCAGGCCGAGGATGCGTTTCAATCGACGTAAGCATCATGTACCGTTCCGATGGTTTTACCCCGAAGCTTCGTAATCTATCGAAACATTTAGTATCAATAAGAACCCACCCACTCCCTCCTTCAACAGCCAGGTTTCTTCGACGCACTCGTTACTCTATGGACTTGAGCTCAACCGATGACCTCGAAGCTCTCCCGAAGGGCCCTGTTGGAGATGTCCCGGCCGCACAACCGGCTGCTAACGTGGTGAATATGTATATCCATCTCATAATGAATCGTCGTATATCTTCCTTCAACATTTTTGTTTCTGATCGCTTCACATCGGATATATTTCGCAGGTGTTGCTGAGCGTACGATATTTTCCAGACGACATGATCTTCTAATGATTTTTGGATCGAGCAGCGATCTCCGGAACCCTCACTTCTCACGATCTTAGTTTCTCAAGCTCTTCGAATTCGTTGTTTTGACATCCCTCCGTCACGTCACGACGATCGTCTACCGGTACATGTTCTCGAATTTCTTAAATGATCTGTGAAATTTTTCAATGATCGACATCCCAAAAACTCTGGGACGGCTCCGCAACAGGAAACGCTTCTACAATCACAGAGGCCGGCTGGTCATCCGAGTGGCAATACTTCATTGTTTGTGCTTTCGTTAATTTGTTGGTGGACAATTCCTTCATTTTTGAGGAGAGACAGTGTTTCTCATCCGGTTCTCGGAGACCATGAAGCCGATGGAGACCTTAGGATATGCTCAGAGCTCGACCAACGGGAATCTCCTCAGAGCTTGACGGAGATATCACCGATCCATGAGATACGAATTTGAAGTTAAATCCGACGAATTCGCAACAGGTGGTCGTTGTTCATGTAAATAAAATAAGCATATAAATCTTAGTTGAAGAGTCGTCCTCCATTCGAAGTCGACGTTTGATGAGTGTCACGCTCTCCTTTCTCGAAATGTTGATGATCGTGTACTATACTTTATAGATGCTCTTCGGTGCTGCGTCTAGGGCGATTTCCATGGTATAATGCCACAGTGGTTGCTCAAAAGTTTCAATCAATGCATCAAACGGAAGTGATCCAAGCGCAGATGGTGGTTTTCCTAAAGATCTTTCATTACTCTTCTCGTTCGAACTTTTCCAAAGCCGACATGAATCATTTGAGTCGATTCCGCACCAAACGTTGGAACGATTATTCTTGATTAGTTCGAAAGTATCTGACTCCGTTGAGACTCGTTTCCAGGAGCCTGAACTCTTCCCACTGAGCTATCCGCGCATTCAGAGAAACTCAGCAGCCGTTCGAAATCGACCAACAGGGATCGCTTTCAAAGTTAACCACGAGCTATCAAATCTGCTCCGTTGCCGGAATATCTCAATCACAAACGGGAGCAAAATCATTGCAGGGTCGCCGAACACGGAGGGTTTGTCGAACATGGCACGCCAGAAGTCTCAAAAGCTGACTGTTTTGGAAGAAACTCTCCTTCGTTCGCAGTCGGCAGCTATTTTTTTTTGTTTCATTCAAGCGGACAAGCGGCACGCGATGAAATGAGACGAAAGGTTTTTATTATGTGATTGACTGCACCTGACTCAGTCAGATCGAAGCAGGTGAGCCACCACAAACGCCACCACCTCAACCTTTCGGCATTTCCATCTGCACTCGCAGCAGCTTCACAACGACCAAATTCTTCGAGGTTCGAGGTGGCTCCATCATTTAGTGTAACAAAGCAAACAGCTCGAGGCAAAGATTTCCGCTCAATCGGTCTTCGACACCTGGTCGCGGTGCCCTGGCTCCAAGAGTTGAGGCGCCTAACCAAGACTTGCACAGGCGCACCGCCTGATCACGCTTTCAACTCCCACAGAGGCTCCAAGGGCGTCAATGGCGAGGGAATGAGTGTCTGCATGCCGATACGCTGTTCGAAAAACTTTGAGTTGAGTGAATAAATGCGCTCGACATACTCCATTGTGGAAAATTTTTGACGAGATCCATCTTGTGATGTGGCAAGCAACCGACCAATCTAGCGGGTGCGCGGACCGGGGAGCAGACCAGAGCGCGGGCGAGCGGCCGAGACAGTGCAGGAACTGAAACTCCAAGAGCCAGAGAGCGCGAGGAGAGTGAAACGCCGAGGCTGGTGACTCATGAAACAATTAGTTGAGTCCCCAGGAGGTACTATGCAAAGGTATGAATGCCACAGGGGACTGCGCACTTTATAACTTTCCTTCATGTATCTATTATTCCAAGTAATCCTTCACTCCGATCCGCTATGTCGATGCATGACACAGACTGCAATCGCTTCAGGATTCCTTTGCCCCTCGACTCCAGCTCGAAAACCCGGCTGAGAAAGCATGACACGACGGCATCTCAAGGTCGGAGTCATTCTTGAGAGGAGGGAATGCGATCCATGGTTGATCCGAACTTTTCGGATGAGAACTACCGCCGCTGCTGTTGCTCAGGGAAACTCTCCGGTGGCTTCTCCGGTTGTTGTGGTGGAATTGCAAAAGGTTATTCCATGTGCGAATCTTTCACTTCCAAAATCATTGCTTGACTTCGGAGCAGAATAGGAACACCAACTCCGAAGCCACTGGTTCGAAACATCAAATCCGATGGAAGGGGAAGTATACATATTTGGATCCGGGACCGACGGGGAGACAGCTATTCAAAGATAGTACCATCACAATATCTGAAGAGTTCGCCCAATTTTGAGCTTGAAACTCTCGGCACTGCTTTATTTGCGGTCGCGAGGTAGCGTACCCAAGCATGTTTTTGGCTAACCACATGATATGGTCACCATGGTCGTGACATCGTGATGACATTTGGCGCTTTGGTTCGTGGGGTCCCCATTGCCGCGGAACTTCGGTAAGGGATTTAGAGTTATCATTATTGAGGAGAGCTTGAGTTCATCGGATCGTTTTGGGGCCGCCAGGAGTTGTGGCTCCTGGGATTGTAGCCCTCTGCGGACTCCCTGAGCTCGCGGGGTCACAGTCGTGGGCCATGACCATACAGCCTTGCCAATGTATTCTCTGGTATGCCCTGTGAAAATTTTACTCTCGTAAGCCGTATCTTCCTCGAGAGCCATAAACATATGTATCGTGAATACTAGAACATTTTCCTTCCTGACGCTCATTGTTGTGAGAGCTTCCGTACTTAGTGTCGTCTCTCCGACTCGCTTGTTCGCCTACGATGAATGGTTTTGTCTCCTGCGACGAAAAAAATGGTTGCGCTCCGCAGAGCTTCGACCTGTCCCTCGGCTTCGAGTAAGTCAAATGGGTCGTGCATAGATTGCGAGATGGTCTTGCGCATGCAGGTATGAGAAACACTCGCTCGCACGAGAGGTCTTTCGCGCCGACTGAGTCACAAGGACATCGGTGGAGGTGCCACGGCTGCGCTGGCTGGCTCGCCCACCCCCCCTGCCTTCCCGTGCGCCAGGAGAGGCATACCATATGTAACATCTTAAATGCATTTGCAGATTGCACACACAAACGAACTAATGGAGAACAATTATACATCGAAGCAAACGGCTTCCTTGGGAATTGGTTATAGAGATGGATTGTCAAGGATCAAGGAACAAGCCTTTTAGCTGATTGTAACTCTTCGCTCAAACTCACTTGTTCTCTTGCTTGCGATTGCACCCGGGCAGTCAGGAAAGCGGTCGGTCGGATGAGCAGAGAGACAGACAGACAGGCAGGCAAGCAAGCGAACGAACGGAGGGGGCGCGCTCAAACTTAGTTTGACTTTACATCTGCGCCCTTCACCCGTTCGCGGCTCTCGATTGCCCTCCATCTGCGCGTTCCTCTAGGCTAACGTTTGCCCGCCCTGGCATTCCGGTCCGTGTTGCCCTCAGCAATAACTCATATCTGGAGCACGCAGACTTTCGTCTCCAAACCACCTGGGAGTCAACGAGCACTGCTGGGATCTGTGTTGACAGTTGTACGTTGCTGTTCCTCTTGCCTGGCTGGCTGGCTGCCGCCACCGTCTCTTCGGCCTCTACTTCGGCTTCTGTCGCTGTTGCGCCTCACAACGAGGTTTAATGTTTCACCAAACGAACGAATCGAATACGAATGCTTTGGTCCACAATGTCAAGACGTCCAAACCTCTACTCTCGTGGAAACTTCAGTCTGTGGGCGACAGTTGATCGAGCCCAACTCAAACTTGCCGAGGGTCTGTCTACTTAGTGGTGCGTGCGTAGGCGACGATGCTCGTCTGCCTTCGTGTCTGACGTGCGAGCCGACGAGCGAGCTAGGTTTGTTGGAAGTTGGGATGATGCGAATATGACAGTGGAGGAGGAAGAGAGGCGCCAGTGAGCTATTGAGGGAACTATCTCGAACTCTCAAAAATTCCCGTCGCTTATTTAGCCATAAAAAAGTGGCGTTCATCGAAAATGTGCAATCGCGCAACGAAGCGTTACTCCGTTCCGTCGATAAACTCTTAACAACCGCACTCGTTCGAGCCTTGTGTTCTCTTCATTTAGACCCTCGACGTCGGGTATCAAACTTTTTTGTGGTCGTTGAGGCTTCTCTGCGAATATCGGTCGGTACTCGACGCTGTCACTCGACTCGTGGCGTCATTATAGTCGGCCATTCTATTTGTGAGCCGACTATAGCTTTCCGAGAACGTCTAGAAGCGTCATCTTCAACTACATTTCACCTGAATCTATCCTGGGATAGCATCGAAGCCGATGTCTGATTCAAATTGTTTGAATGTGAGAAATCTCCGAGCTGACCCAAGCAACGCGGAGATCGGACAGATGACTGTCCATGACCAGAGATAGTTATGCAGATGGTATGCAGAGGTATCACAGGAGAGAGGCGTCCTGATCCAATATAGAGTATGTGAGTACGCTGCAGTAACCATGAGTGAAAAACGATGGTGAGAGATGCGAGAGGAGGACAGACGGATGCGATGTTGCAAACCAGCATCTTGTGATAGGGGTGGAAATCGGCATTGGTCTGAATTATTGGTAGCAAATAGATGGATCTACCGCTTGGAAAAGTGGAAGCAGGAGAAGCTCGCGGTCGATCTTGTGTGTATTTGCCTAAACGAATCCTGGGACCAAGTTTGCAGTGGGGTAGCGAAGCTAGGTGTGATAGAACGAAACTAAGTTATACAGATTGCCTGGTCGAACACCCCAAAAGCCAGACATGGCCTCCGGCGTGCTTTGCCACCACACCACGGCGGCCACCTCCTCCTCCACCATCACTGCCATCACGAGGATCAGCCACACCAGCAGCAAACGCAGTACAAGTACAAGCGCAAGAACAGGCAGAGCGCATGCATCACCTCGGTAACTCCCAGCCTACAATTCCCAGTAGATGTGTTGATGCACTCTCTAATGAAGACACAAGACACTTGAAACGAAGCAAGCCTCGATCCACCACTGCTAGTGAGCGACTGTGGATTGGAGCCCTTTGTGTGGGTTAAAACGCTCCGGCCGCATTCTTCGTGCAATCAACTTATTCGATTTCATAGAATTCAACTAAAAACTGAAATAAATTAGTGTAGATCAAATGGAATTCGATCTATCCAAGGAGAACCATGAAAACTTCGACTTCAGCTTTGTAATTCGGCTTGCGTCGTTCTCCTTTAGGAAATGATGCATGCTTCACATAGAGAACAACGCCTTCTAAATAGTCCAATGGGATCGGCATCTCCGGGATCGAAGCAAGTTCACCGCGGCCAGAAATTTTCAAAGTCGATCTTCCGTGGAGAACTTCACGGTGTTAGTATGTGCCGCAGCCTAGGCCACGAGAGCGATCTCATCTAAATTTCAATCCATAGTCATCTGTACCGGCCGCTATCTAGCCGTCGAGGCTATTCCACGAGGCCGAAACGTGCGAAGCATCAGAATGCCTCGGAGCTATTTTTTAACAGCCGTAAAATTTCAGTATGTTTCAGCGAGGTCAGTTGCGCTCCATTGCGGAATCCAACTCGCTCGCTTGAAGTCGTGATCTCCTCCTTCGATTCGACCCCGATCTTTCAACCTCTCAGCTCGTTGATGCCTTCTTGTAGTTTGCCTCCCGGAACTGCTGTGCGCATTGTCTGGCGTTTGATATTTGAACTGCCATTCATGGGTGAACGAATAACGTGATGAACTCAGAGATTAGATCCTCACGCTCGACCTTCTTAGCGGCGTGGTTTTGCTTTCCATCCCGCTGTCGACTTCGGACTCCGGCCAGCACGCATCGACGACTTGGCGCGGCTCACGTTGCCTCGTAAACACCTTTGATCTCAAAATCACCCTTTTGTCACTCTATATATCAATCTGTTATCTCTGGCCCAATGATAATTTCCACGATCGACGGCCGCTGTTTTTACGGTTTTCTGGCGTTCGGCCTGGGTTTAATGACTCAACGATTGGCCTGGATTTCGGACTTGAACGAGTTGGACAAGCCGACTACGCTTCACAGTGGGACTGGGTTTTCCCGGTACGCGACGAAGCAAGGCCGAACAGACCTGAAGTTCTGTTAAACGATCGGAATCACAGAATTTATCACACAGCGTGCATACATTGTTTCACCTGGAAACTGAGTGCTGATTGATCGGGATAACCCATTACCCACATTGTCCGTTGTCATTCCACGCGTAGGGAAACACCCGCGTAACAGTTATACCCGTCCGCTGACTCCGGCGATCTGGGTCAAAGTTCAGTACCGACGACGACAAAGTCCAAGGCTAGCGTTTCGTGTTCATCGCAACAGCTTCCCGGATCTGTGGCAGGGGACACCTGTGAGGAAGATTCACCGAGGTTGTTGAGCATATTGTTGTCTATCGATAACAGTATCGCACCCTGTGAGATGCTAATATCCGTGAGGGAACTCAGCTGCTAACCGGGATAACAGAGCGAGACAATCCCTGGCTTAAGTTCTAGTCGTAGGTATAGAGAAAACAGATTCTGTGACTCACCGGCGACACTCACGGAGAGAACAGGGAGCCGCTCAAGGATCCGCAACGATGGCGTGCGAAGGCGGGAGAGGGATCTGAAAGGACGCTTAAGATGAGGAAATCCCCTTGAGTGAAATGCCGAAAAAATACGATTAGTTCCAGGCTTTACACGACGATACACTTGTCGTCTAAAAGAATATGGCGAAGCGAAGGAGGGCGGCTACATAGTGAGCGGAGGCAGTGGAAGCGAAGCCTAATTCATGCGGAATTCAATAAAGAACGATTCTTCAAGGTGTTTTAATCCAGGTGGAGAGCGTTTCGGGGGATTGGCGGGGGATTCCGCAAAAGAGTCACCTGCATCGCTGAAGGCTATGGATGGAGCTGTGAATCGGGCATGCCTAGAAAGAATGAGAACCTTGCATACACACACAAAGAGAGAAATTGAAGGAGGAGGAGGAGGAGAGGATGACGAATAACTTGGTTAAAAGCCCGAATCATAGATACGGACTCGCGCGTTCTCACTCTCCGTGCCTATCTCCTTATTCTTAGCCTAATGGGATTTTTGTTAGCACCCAAACTCGGGCTGAACGAAAGCCCTACGGCACAACAGCAATTGGATCAGCGTCAAGAGCACAGATGGCGGCAGAAGGGTGTAAACAGCCACCAAGGACGTTCGAGAGTTAATTCAGAAGCGGTAGTACTGAGGAATCGCAGTACAATGTTGGCCTGATTGAGAGGGAAGAGACGAAGAAACAAACTCATGATAGGTATTTGTTTTGTGAATCTCGCTCTTGAATAGGCTCTCATTCATGATGATCCCCAACTATTTAAGGTGAAAAGAGTGCTTGTCGGCACTGAGCTCGCTTAATGCGTCGCCTTTCGATCCAGCGGTTCTCCCCGGCACTGTGGTCATGGATGAGCATTGAGAACGGATCCAGAGTTCATGTTCGTCATCGGTCCGATCATCCGGCATGAATTAAGTGATGACTCTCTTCTTGGGAGCTCCCTGCGGTCACGGCGGATGAATTTCATTTCGTCAGAGGGTCACATCGCCACCGAGCCCGACCTTCCGAACCTCGAACCAACAGCGTGGCGAGGCAGTGCGCCGCCCGGGGCGGCATCCGCAAATTTTGGAGAATTCCGCTCTCCTGATCCCCTGCATCCCGGTCAGGACAGCCGTGCAGGGCGTACCCTGCCCCATCTTGCTATGCCTGTGGTCCGACCCTCGAGGAGACCTTTCATTATTTTCTCCCACTTCCGATCTTTCAGCTTCGTCACTTCTCCGTTGATGCTCACGGAAACACTGAGGTCGAAAGCTGTTAAGGTTCTTGTGCTCTATCAGCTTAAGCGTGTCTGCAGTCAAGAAAGCCCGATCAGGTTTCCGTAACTTGAACTGAAATAGTCGGTTGTTGAACTGTTCTCCGAATCGACGACACCTGGAAACGGGAATCCTTTTAACAGTGAGGGATGGGAAAATCTTCCGCTCTGTCTTTTCTACGCCCACACCGAGTAGGATCCAATATTACCGCCGACTGCATTCTGAAAGTGGAGCTGTCTCAATTCGAAATGATTTTCCTGCTCTTCCTCTGCCTGAATTTCAATTCAAACTCGCTGGCGGGGCTATTGCGGTGGCAGTGAGCATTTCGGTCTCTGGTTCCAATGATCGACGTGGAAAAAGCTTCAAAAGAATAGCTCTCCGGTCTTCGAGTGGCTCTGGTAAAAGTTGTGCTCATTTCAGACTTGTTGAGCTGCGTTCACGTTGTGACTGATTTTCATTTGCGCATTATCTGCCCAAGCGTCCCTTATATCGCACTTCCATCATAGCGACCTTCGAGCGGTATCGAATATGACTCGCGAGTCAGACGAGAAAGTTGGCGCAAAACAGAATTCTCATGACAGACAAACAGAATGTGTTCGAATTACCGCGACGCGTCGGATTCGTTCTATTGACGTCAGTTGATGAGTCAGGCGAGGACAAGCTTGCTCTGCGTGTTATTCAATTTCACTATTTCACTGTAAACCGAGTGATATTCGCTTGCGCGTACCCATTCCTGCTGAATACTTCTCGATGAATAGCGATTCTTCCCAGAGGGTCGTCGAGGCAATGCGTGATTCACGGACCGTTTGCTCTGATAGAGATCTGTTTCTCAGCAGTCAACCATGGGGATCTCGAACACAAAATGTTGGTCAAGAAGGCGTGAAAACTGGAAACCCATGAGAGCCGAAGCAAGTTCCTGTCCTAATGATGGATGAACATGAGAACGACACGAGCTAGGAGCGCAAGTCGTCCTTCATAAGTGGCTCGGTGGTTTTTTTCAAACACTGTCCGTACGATACTAGCAAGAGTAAATGCGCGTGCGTGCCTGCGGGCGCGAGTCTGAGCCTGTACGTTCCCTGCGGTCCGAAGTCCACGCTTTTCCAACAGGCTAGTGAATCATTAATCATTTTTGCAGCGGCGAAAACATCAACCGCATGAAGTTCGCAGCGACTCACGCCCAACCTCGAACCGCACGAAGTCACAAACAACAGCGACAATAACATGAACCCTCGATAGCTTGAACAAAGGTTTTTGAAGCTATCGCATGGTTTCGTATTCTTCACAATCACTTGATAGCGGCTTGAGGCAAAGCTTCACTCGTTTTCTGATGAAATGTTTCACGAGAATAAGAGCGTGATTCCAAGAGAAGAAAAAGAAAGTTTTAGCGCGGCTCCAAACTAAGCGAGGGTCACGCTAGTTAGTGTTTCTCTTGTTGCGTGTCAACGCCTAGTTGTTGAGTTGGTTCGCGCCAACGAGAGCCTCCCAGACATAGACAAAGTTTACTCTTTTAATTCTGGAATCTCTTCATCATGTTGTGCAAACTCGAACTTTCTGATCCAAACGGCTTCTAGTTCAAAAGCGATCAACTTCTGACAAAGCTCGTCGCGTGCACAAATTCGCGCCAAATCGAGCTCGACATGCGAAAAAATGAAGTTGCATTTTTGATTCCGTTTGTTCCGTCAGTTGCCCAGTTCGACGTCCACTCGTCTTGGCTGTTCTTCTCCATAAGCGATTCTTGGGATGGATCCAGTAGCCGATACCGATGCTCGTCGTCGAGTTCTACTTGAAACGTGAATCGTCCATAAATTTACGAATCTCACGGTGTATCGCATCTTCGGAGTATTTGTTCTCGGCAAAACTCAGAATATCGAGCGCTTGAATTTCATCAACGCATCATTGGGAGTTGCTCCAATTAATTACAGAGCTGCATCTTTCATGCCTCGCTTGCGACGTGGCGCCGAATCTATTCCCTTAGAATAATATTCATCGATTGCGATCAACTCATCCGTAACTTCTGGGTGCATGCAACTAATCATAGATGTCGTCGAGCGTCCCATCGACCGCGGTGATTTCTGCGAATTAATGTCGTGCGAGCATTTTACAATTGCTGAATAGTTCGAGGGTAGGCTAGACGACATCGTACGTAGTCGAGGACGTCGGTTGATAACTGTTATCCGCTGTAATCAGCTCAACGCCTAACAACACTGCAGTCTGGAAAACTCGCTTCGTAATATCGATCAAGTGATTCGAGGACTGAGTGCTCAAAAATGGATTGCTGTTCCGGAGCCACGGAACATCAGCCAGAACCGCATGCAGTGTCCGGATGCTGCCCAGACGGGCAGCTAGAATGTCAGTCTGGAAATTCCGGAACAACGATTCAGGATGAGTAAACGTTCCACAACAAACCTCAAGACGCTTTAGCGACTGCATGACAATGGTGTCCATCAGAAGTAGTTCCATTACAGCGACGGCGACAACGATGACGACCTAGACAACTCGTGTATCATGACATGAGTGGAAGTTGGAATGTTTCAAAGTCCATCAGTGATATCACAGTCCACTTCAATGGTCAGCCCCGTGGCTGTAAGATTGATTACAACACTTGCGATGCAAAACTTCCGAAACAGCAGCGGACATCAGCTTGGGAGTGTCTTCAATTAGCGACAGAATACGGAACCGTAGTCACTTCACAACATTGCCGTTACAGACGAAACAACGCTGTAATCACTGTAGGAGATCTGGATTTCGAGAATCGTTTGGACTCAAGCGAGCCACGTGTTGTTGATGCCACTGAACAATCGTTTCCAGAAAGACCGCCAACAGTCGATTCGAAAGTCGGCCGTGGAAGGAACATGGGAACATCAGCAGGATCTCTTGGAATCGCGAGCACGATGAATGGAGCTCGAACTCGATGGAATCTCGAAGTCATGAAACAAATCAACACAACAAAACATTCTTTATTGAGTCCCTATCTGGAGAACGTCTTTCAGGGTGTTGGACAGAAAAGCTGTTTTGGTCCCGTTGTTTCTTGTTGTTGAGAGTGTTGGTGAACTGAATCGAATCGATGGTGAACTCATCGCTGACTCCAAAGAATGTTTTTGGTCTGTTTGTTATTTTGTAAGATTCATACTATGAATTTATGAACGTTCTGAGTGTATGACTCCGTGTTGGTTTGAACGAATATCTGTATACGATTTCTTATGAAAATAACTCTGCTTTTCGGAAAACTCCTCTTTTTTTCCAGAGTTTGGTGCATCTTTTACATTTAACGTATGTGGCAGTAACGTAGCTCGGTTGCTCTGTGCAAAAGAGTTTCAATGCCACTCCGACTCAGGCAGTGTCCTCCGCGCAGGCGGATTCGTCTCAGTTCCAGAAATCCGTTGTGATCGGAGAGTATACTGGCCAGGGCGTCTGTCATGCCGTAGGCTTCGTGAAGTTCTAGATTTAGGAGACGCCTGCTGTGCTTGAGGAGCATATGGCATGCTTCTTGGGAGATGAACTTTCCCTGCCGAGGGCGCATCGTGAGATACCGCAAGTTGGCAAATGGCTTTTCTCGTCCATACTGGAGCCGGTGGATCGGGTCGGAGTTGCAGCCGAGCAGAGTGAAATGCTGGAGGTCGAATGAGACCAGGTTCGGACAGAACGAATGGGTTTTCGGGAGCTCGATGACATCGAAATGCACGAGACTGAGATGCTTGAGGTTGTGGCCGATGACTCTCAAGAGAGGTAGGATGTCGTCCGTGTACGACGACGGGATGACATGGCTGTTCTCGATTCGCAGATGTATCAAATGTTGCAGCTTCGAGATTTGTTGCAAATTCATAATCTCTTGAGTTATGAGTGAGAGACTGTGGAGTCCTGGGAACGCCTGCACCAGGTTCTCCATGCTATTCCAGCCCATCACCTTGTTGATTCTGAGTGATCGGAGTTTGGCACATCGGGTTACAGCTGACGGGTCAGCATCGACCATGGCTTGCATGAGTCCTTCGAGGTCGACGCAGGTTACGTCTTCGACTTCGGGGAAGATTTCCAACATTGTCAGGAGAGCTTTCCCGTTCAGCGATGACGGCACAGAGATACGCTTCAGGGTTCTCTTCATGGCGAATTTCTCTTTTCGAGCTAGGGTCTGTACTTTATCGACATCCTCACTGGTGATCGACGGATGTAGAATCTCTAGTTGACGAAGTTTCGGGCAGTGTCGCGCAACGCATACCAAATCCTCGTAAGAAGCCTCTTGCAGGGCACACTGCTCCAGGTTGGGACAGCTTTTGACGATTTCTCGAACCATGGAGGAGGCGTCGGGATAGTGAATCCAGCTGCCGACGAGTCTTAGTCGTCGGAAATGCACTCCGTGCACTTTGACCAATTCGAAAATCGCTTCGATTTCACGATATGTCAGATCGTCAATGCACCGGAAATCGAACTCTTCCAAACCGTTGGCCAGAAGTTGTTCAGCCACACGCTTCAAGGGGTCAGAGCTGCTTTCGTCGTTGAGAACCGACTGTAGAACTTCTTGGAGAAGTGTCGATGGGCACACGTTGAGTTGATACGGAGGTTGCACTTGGCCTTCGGTTCTGGCCCACTGCAAAAGATTGAGTTTCACTTGTTCGATGCATTCCTGCCGCAGAGTCCATCGGAGAGCTCGGGGCTCTGGGTTAAGCTTTCGCTTAACGAGATCATCGTTTTTGTACAGCACAGGTTGGAACGCCATTGCGTTACTTCTGGTTTTCGCGTGGATCACATTCAATATGGCCGCGAAGCTGCCGTCAGCTGGCCAAAGAGCTGCGTTCGTCGAATGTGGTGAGCGGGAAAGCGAGCGAGCATGCCAGCTAGCCAGTTAGACCGTCAGGGCGTCGGACGAACGGAAGAACCCACAGACAGCTGGGATATTCTTGTGACGACGAACGACAACGCGCTCCCCTTTCCACACTAAAGGCTCCGCACAGCGGCAACACAAGAGAACCAGCGCGAAAAACACGCCAAAATAGTGTTACCGAGCACACACCTTACATCATCCGTTCACATGTTTCTTTACGTACCACGCATAGAACATCTATCTGTAAATTGTTGTATTCTCGATTAGGGAAACGTTTTGGGAAATTCTGTGACGTTGCAGTGGAGTTCCTAGTTCGTGGTTCGATTGCTCTATTCTTGTTCATCAAGATATGTATGTATTTGAATGCTTTCGAACACCGAGAACCGAAAATGTAATTTTCCAGAGCTGCACTTGAAGCTTTTCCGGGATTCCTCACAAAGCAAGGCAGAGCTTGAATATGCTCGAATTTTCTTCAAAGGATAGTAGGCATCGGAAAAGTTTTTTGGCATGGCTTTAGCGATACGAGGGCGATGTTGCAGGTAGCTAAAGCAATCAGTTTGAAAAGCAGACAGATTGCATGCGACGCCGCCAGGAACCGTTGCGATACAGACACGGGGGGAATTAGCGTGTACGAGCCTGTCCAGTATTTTTAGCGCTCTCTACGATAGCTACGATAGAAGGCTCGGAGCCGTGCACACCACGAGAAGCCATTTGGTCATATTACTTTGACACCAATCTCTAACGAGGCTCTGTTCGGCTATTCGCCGCCTCTTCCGCTGCTATCGCCTTCGTTTTCTTCTGATAATCGTTGGTAACAGGACGCGTCGCATTTTATCGTGACCTTAGGGCAGACAGATTAACGAGTCGTCGCTCATTCAAGTTCCAACAACCGCGTCCAGAAGCGGAAACTATGAACTCATTTGGAAATCTTTTGGCTAATCTAACGAGGTGAGAGCTCAGTTGGCGAATGTTCGCATCTTGGAATGCAGAGAAACTCAAATTCATGGAAATGGTTCAATTTCGATGGCGTGATCTCGAGATGATCGAGAGTCGATCCAATCTTGTAACACTTGTGCGCTTACTTTGAATTCGAATTTGACCTCTTCACTGAGGCCCTAGTACCTCAAGTTGGGGCATTGACCGTTGGGATCCTGGATTGGGATGTTCAGGGAGTCGATAACCGCCCCTGTCGTCGATGTCGAGAATCTCCTCCAAGTTTTCGTTGTCTTCATGAAAAATCGTAAGTCATCGCACAAAGGAATCCTTGATTGGCGGAGGAATCGCGCAGAACAAAAATTCAACTTCACGTTTTCCCTGGTCCTGTCGTGTTACGCCGTGAGATTTAATTCCGACAGATTTGAATGATTTTTAAATGATGGAGATTTTTAATTTTTTTTTTTCATCGAACGATTGGAACTATAGTTCAACTACAGTTCTCTCTTGAGAAGGGCCAGTGGGAGTGGAGCACCAAAATTGGGAGAACGAGAGCCGAAGACATTCGTTCGAGTGAATTCTCTATCTTGCATTGATCGACTCTGCACTTCGAAAGAGGAGCGTGGTGCTCCCGGTGCGAAACGTAGTTCCGAAAACAGACCGTGGTCTGCATTGAAAGCTCCAAAATAGGCGAAACTCAAAGTCGGGCCGCTTTGTAGGTTGGAGATTAGATCTCAATTCGGGGACTGATCATATCAGAAGCCACGGCACTACCCTACTCCTGCGCCATCCTGAGTGGATGAATAAATTTCAGGATAACAAATTTTGACACCAAAGTGACATGGAATTCTAGGTTGCAAATGAGCACGTGCCTCTCTGGAATATTTTAGCGCATGCGTCGAGCTCGAAACACTGCTATCTAACAAAAGTGAAATCGTGTTGAATCAGCTCCTAATCCGCTATACATGATATGTACATTTTGCCAACCTGACGGTTTATCGCCTTGCTCATCAGTGGCTGGCAGAGAATCTCGACGATATAGTTTTGATTTCGTAATCGCCACCCAACCGGATGATTTTGTCCGTCACTGTCAGTGGCGATGAGCTCTTGGAAACAATCACAGGGTCGCTTTTCGTTGATAGAACAAGACTCTGAAGTTCGCTCCTTGTAGACCCTCATTCGTGAACAAATTGGCATGGTCGCTCCGTATCCCTCAGGGTGTCTGGTTGTAGACGCCGACCGATCCGTGGTGCGTACCGAGCCTGCCCTCGCGCCACAGACCTGCACGAGTTGGGCTCGCCTTCGACGGCAATCATGTCATGGAAGCATCTCTATCTCCTGAAGATCCCTAGCAGCTCGAACTCCTGTGATCAGAGCTCAGCAATATCAGTTCCAGCGATTCTCGAATTTCAAACCCAGAAGAGAACTTCGAGATCGAATCGAACCTCAAACAGTGGCTTTTATCAGATGACACAATCTGTTACTCTTATGGATCAGAATTCGAGTTACCAGATGTATCACTCCTGGAGTCTGGCGCTGTGATTGTGGACTGAACTTCATGGAAATGATTCTCGATCAGCGCCTCTGGACTCATTCTCCGATATTTGGGGATTTTCACAACGAGAAGAGTAGCTGTGATGTCTCATTGAATTGGAGGTATCGGCACAAGCTTGAATTCGCATCAATGGATGTCCTCATTTCCGATGAATGTGAGGATCGAGCGACTGAACTCTCTCACCGTAAAGGCGGCCAACTGGACAAAAGCATCAAACTCAGTCGGACTGCCCGTTTTGAAACGTTAAATAAGGGGTCTATAATCTTTCCTTGGTGTCCTCCCACTTCTTGAGGATTATCTCGCTGATCGCGATTCAATCGAAGGAAGTGATTTCGATTTTCTGCGCACGGATTTGAGCTCGCATGTGGCAGCCTTACTCTTTTCCGTGCAACTGGAGTTCTTTGTATTCGAACTCGAGTGAAGTTCAGATGGTTCGAAGATATCGGCAGTGGGTCTCGCTTCCTTCCGATCGAAATACTCCTTCGGTACATCGATTTTATGGAAAACACAAGACACAAGCATCGAGCGTTTGGGACATCAGAGAAGGATGCTTTAGGCGGATTCCGGGAGGAACGAGAGTACACAGAAGACCATCTTGAAGAGTAATGCTCCCTGGAAGCCCCACATGAGGATACATTTATGTTTGTATGTTTATGTAGCTATCATGAATTGTCACCTAATAGGTTTGCTTCACGAGTGGGTTGTTGCGTGTGGTTTGTCATTGAATGAATTTAATTCGAAAACTAGAGGAATTGGTCATTTGAAGCCCTCTTATTCCTCAATCTCAAAGCTTTATTCTGTGAATGAAAATGTAAATGGGACACAACTGTGTGTCCAAATGTTATTGTGGCGATATCTGTCAGGAGGCTCTCACGCTCATAGTCAGGCTTGCTCGATTTTTTATGAGCACTCGATGCGGCTCTCGGCGCTCGTTAACCCCTTGCGCCAAGTGTCACCTCTGCTGAGCCGTATTGCTCGGTCGGAACCCGGTGTGCGTGCTGGGTCGCTCTTTTGTCGAGTTGCCGCCCCGACTCGTTCCCGGAAGCGCATCGTGGTTTTTGCATCAATTTCCTGACCGGGTTTCAACTGTGTGTTTCAGGTGTTTTTAAGCTAGCTCTAGCACGATCCTTCTCCCTGGACCCTAAACTTCGGTCCCCACGCATGACCCTCTGCTCCCTGGGGCTTCTCCGAGAGCTTTTCCTCCAACGATCGGATAATCGATATTTTTTTCAACTTGTTCCGATGCACCGACTCGGCACGGCTGGCCGATCTTCGTTTTGCAGTCGAGTGGCGGCGGCGACCAATTGCGGATGGGAGGGATCCGTCGGTTTGGTCTGAACATCCATTTGATCGTTCAGCAGGTTCATGATTTTGAATTTTCGCGAGTTTTTGTCGAGCGAGCAGACGGTTGCGTCGTCTGTTACCGTCAGGACGGAGCCGGGAGAATTTTTCACTTATCGACTGCAGTCAGCTACGTCTTCGTCGCGGGTTTCTCTTGGGTTCGACTACTGTCAATGGAAAGCCCCATCGCTTGATGAATGTGGCGAGACGATACACTTTCTATCACCTACCTACCCACCAGTGTATGCTGGAGACATCGAACGGCAATTCGCAGAATTTCGCGGCTTCTCGCTACGTACCTCTTTCGACTTGAAAAAGAGAACAAACTGAGCCAATCGGAGCGTGACCATGAGGCACAACAGACATGTGTGGAGGACTCTTGAAGCCGGAATTTTCATTCGAATGAAGAGAACCCTAGATGGTCTTGGGAGATTGGACTCAGGTAGAGCGCTGGCCATTTGAAAAATAGAGAAGTTCCTCGAAGCGGGGAACACGAACGCGTTTGTTACCTTCTGCCCTCTCGCCTAACATACCATTAGTTTACAGAATGCTTCCTCCCATTCATCTTTTTTCATTGGGATCCACTCCCTTTAACTGTTTGGATTCGCGCCTGAAGTCAGAGATAGTCTGTTCCGGACTCTTGAGCTATTTATCATGCTCCTCGATCCTGTTCATCCGTCGTTTGAGTATTTTTCTGTTTTGAGTAAAGGTCGCAATTTGCTCCGAGAGCTTTCGAACACGATTTTTCATGAACCCCATCTTGAAGAAAGAACAGAACCGATCTTCACGACGCACGCCTCGAATTCGGAAGAAACCGAACAACAGACTCACTCCCAAACAAGGTGAATCGGAGATAAACCTCGCACGAATCGCCTTCCGTCGATGTTACTAAAAATGGACGACATTTCTTACTGATAAACGGTGGAAAACGACGGCGCATTTGACGAAAGAAACGTCTTCCGATTCTCTCGATTCGGTGATTTCCGTGGGATTTCGAGTTCACACAGCCATTTACGAGGTTCCGGATTAGATACACGGAAACTTCCGCTTGGATTCGGACGATTTCCGTGGACAAAAACCATGGCGATTCTCAAGGACAGAGTTCCTCGGTTCGAACATCGCGACGTTTTCTCAGTTTTGTCCTCTCCAATAATGAATTTCGTCATTTTCCGCTCCAATCGCGTGGAATCCAGTGAGGCGCCGTCTTTCTTCTCGAATATTCTTTTGGAAGGAATCAAACACGCGATGGGAGGAATTTTTGAGGGGTCTGCTCGGCGAACCCGCGCTGACACGACGAGAAAAAATTAGCGGAGCGGTCATGTTTGCGAATGGGAACACTTTCAGCTTCTTTGGCTGCTTCGAGCTTCTTGTCGGATCCCGCCGTCTTTGAACCGCTCGCAGAAGTATGTCCACGTTCCGGAAATTTGAAGCGCAGGTATCGAGAGGAACAGCAGTAACAGCCGTCGAGGCTTTCATCAAACGCCGTCGTCGACGAGGGATGAAGAGGAGAATTCTTCGCCGTGGTTCCTTTGGTCTTTGCAATATTCGTCTTATTTCTTAATAATTACATCGTCCGCATGAATGAATACCGACTCGTCCCCGACGCAAGAGCCCGTTCACTCGGGGTCGGATGGCAAAGGGGGCTGCGGAAGAAAAGAGAGAAAGCGAATGAAGCCATATTCATTTTTTCAGCTATAAAATTTCTGCGCGCTTTTAATATCGTCTCCCGTCTTGCGTGGAGTGCTGTGGGGTGGCGATGCTTGTGCCGGGAAAAAGTGGGTAGTGGTCGTCTCTGCCTGTGGCGTCCGAGCCCCAACTGTCTTCTTCTCTCGCTTGCTCGCTTGAGCTGCCATAGGCGACGACAAAAGAAATTTGCACTCTGCCTAAAGGTTTTTACTCGAGAGGCCTAAGGTCGGATTTCACGTTCAGACGGTCCTCAGAACTCCTCTCATTCTCCTTTCCTTCATCCTGGCTCTCTCGACCCCGTTCCACAGACACGCGGCCGGCGGATCCTGTTCGTGATATTAAGCTTGAATTCCGCCGCGGGTTCAGAAGTCAGGCAAGTATCTATTGCAATGCGACCATTTTCCCACGATTCCACATTTCCAACAGATTCCGAGGGACTTTCTGATCTGATCGTGAATAGAAACATTGAAGGGCTCGTTTGGACAATGAACTGGATTCCTCGTTGGTCTCCTCACATTTTCTTCGCTATACATGTACCTATTCTTTGCTCTTGCTGAGGTCGTCCATGCTAAGATAATAACAGAGTTGAGATCGAGATAGCGGGTTGACGAAGCGAACTCATGGTGGAGTTCGAGGACTCTTTTAAACATGTGTGGGAGTATTTCCTCTACTCGATAGTCGATCGCTTGTGCACGAAAGGAGAATTTCCAATAATATCTCAAACAGGAAAGGAAAAGGGAGCTTTGAATATTCTCTTCTCTCCTCTATCTTTTTTTTGTGTTTCTGTTCTGCTCTCCCTCTCCAGGTCTGCATTGTCTTGACATTTTGAAGCATTTCTCTTAGCGCGAGAGAGCGCCAGCCAGCGATCCCACTTCAAATCCATGTCGCCTAGATGTACTTGTGTTTTTCATTCTTTTGTGCCAAATCCAATCAAATCTCCTGTTTTGATAGGCCGTCGACATCTTCCTCTCACTCTGGTCTCGTTCTCTCGACGGCCTCCTCTCCTGTTGTCCTTTTCGGCCTTGCAAATCCTGGGACTCTAGCCCCGCTTTGTCGAATTCAGTTTGTTCAGCTGGCAGGGATATAGAACTCGGCTGCGACCCGAAGGATCAACAGCCGAGCGGGCTCTCAGAACTGTTTGAGAAGTCTTCCAGGGAACACACCGGGAAACCACGGAAAGACGAACCGGAGGAACTATCGAGACGGCTCGAGTTCTACGGGATTAATCCACTCCAAGGCCTCTTCCGCCGCAAAATCCCCGTTCTCCTGTTTCACAAGAGACCTGAGTATCGAACGAGACGAAAGGTTACACAAGAGGTTTATCTGTGCCTTGAGATGATCGGAGTTAGGTCTAAGCTCCTCACTCATTATCATGAACCGACCCGAGGGAAAAGGACTTCGATCTCAGATTGCCGAATTCGTTCGGAAATCTATCTATCCTTTGGAATTTTGCTGAGTGATCTCAATGGCCAGAATCCAACGACGTGGTTTGCCTCCGGGACAAATTCCAGAGTTTATGACTCAATTTTTTTTCGCGGCACCGGCTACCTCAGAGATTATCCGGCAGCCGCTTTGAGAACTGCGCTGCACAAATCTTGAGTAAAACTCGTCTGATAGTTCTTCTAGTGTTCCTGCCTCATTCTGTGCTTCAAACTCTCTGATCCGATTCTCTCGTTCATTCACGCTCTCGACAATCTTTGCAGAGCTTGGAGTCGACCAAACTGACTCGTTCTTGGAGGTTGAAGGGCGTTTCCGGGATTGTTACCAGTGTTCATGCAGTACATTGTCCCCTTTCGGGCTCAAGCTGCAGGGAGTGAGAGGATCTTTCCGGAGCATGGTGAAATTGATGCCCGGAGCAGAAACCACGAGGACGAGCTCAGATTCTATATGGGTCGCCCGATGTCACCACAAGGCTATTTGTTTAAGGATTCTTCTTTTCAACTCTTTGAACTTCCCCCGGAGAGATGACCGATGCGGAAGCACATCGGATCCGCCTTCAATCCCCCTCGAGCAGAGTTTTTTCTTCCTCCCATATGGCAAATCTAAAGCGCTTATTCACAGCGAGAGCTGAGCAAACATGGCACAGGTGTATTTTCTGTCTCGAGTGCTACTGTGTGCGTTTGTTGTGGGCACATGAATGTGTATTTGAGTATAGAGGGTGTATTTCGATGTGTCAGCACTCTCTGAGGAATTCAGATTTCATTGAAAAGTCTCCTTTGATTAGAACACTTTTCTCATCCTCCAGGAAATCAACGGGAAGCTTGGCCGATCAACTTGAGAATGACACTTAGCTTGGTTAAGGTGAGGTATGGAGGGTATGTGAATCCGCTTGACAGCGGACCGAAGATGCATGCTTCTCAGACTACGAAAACATCAACAAAGCTATCGCAAGCCAGCAGTCTTCTCAACCTACTCAACCAAACATTCATCCACCCTCCCACCCAAACCAACCTGAGGTATAAACGCATAAACACCCAGCCTGGCCACAGCCACACGACGACGATGGCGACAGCAACGATGACAACGACCGAGAATACGACTTCCACCAAACCCGCTGCCCAACGAGCAATAGCGGCAAAATCAGCGCTTCCGCGAGTATCCATATCCTCCACAGCCCAGAACAAGCCACCCGAAAGCTCACATACATACATCCATAGATAGTCGCACAAACATTCATTGCCATAACCGCTATCGATAGCTTGTGGCTAAGCCGTGTCGGTAGCCAGATAAGGAGCAGCATGCCTATTGAGTGCCCAGTGGTCTGCACTCGTCGCTGACCACCTCTTACGCCTCACCCCACCCAACCGCCCAGATACTCTTCTACCGTTAGTCCTCTCACGCGACTGCGCACAGGTTATTCTCTTCGGTTCTTCGATGCAACATCTACGTCTCGAGCGAGAATTCCCGTTACTTTTCTCCCCGCGACCTGTCTGGCCTTGGCCTATCCGACGTTTCCGGAAAAAAAACGTTTCCAGGGGTGGCAGTCAATGGGAGGAACGCAAGCCCGAGCAGAAGGAAGTGGAGGAAGGAAAGACGCGGAACAGGGGCTTTGAGGACGCGAAGTATTGGACTCTTGACTTTTGGACTTTTCACGAACTTGCGCTCGAGGCGTCAAGCAACTCTTTCACACGGCCTACATTTTACAAACAGGGCCACATTTACAAGCAAACAGAGGAACAGACAAACACACGAAGAAGCGAGGCGGAGGAGTTTTCGTGTGTGTCAGATGTTTACAGTGCTGCACTTGGCTTTCTTCGGTTACGTCAGCCCTCTTTACTCCGGCGAACTTTGCTGCTGGGCCGCGGAAAGGAACAAGTGGCTTTTCAAGGAGACTCGAAGAGAAAAGTGCTGCTCGTGAGAAAACCGAACGTCATCATGTTTAGATGCCAACCTTGCGCTATTTGAATGAGACTTTCGAAACTCTTCTTGCTTTCGCCTCCTTCATCTCTAAGCTCAACGTCGGCTCTTCTTCTTTTGCTTCCTCGGTTCTCCTTGAGAATCTTTATCGTTGAGGGCAGGGAGAAAAGGTTTGACATCGAAGAGCTCGAAATCCATAGCGATTCGACTTCCATTGAGGAAATTCTACGCTTGAGCTTCCAAAGCATAGAATTCTTCTTTTCCGCAATTTGGATATCCTGGTAATTTGAGAGATTCCAGTCGATTGGGGCGATTCAACTGAACTCTCGGAGACTACTTTCAGGATCGCGAATCGCGATTGAGTAGACGCGAGGAGACCGTGAGAAACCCGAAACCACTCGAAAATGAATCACTCCCGAGAAATCGAGTTTCGATCTTGAGTCTCCATGTCTCGTTGAGATGAGCACAACGAGGACCTCAACGTTCTATGACGTAATTTCGATTCCTCTCGGTCACATCAGAGAGTGTTCAGCAAAGATAATTGTTTAGGGAAGGACATGCCACGATGGTTCGATCGATCGGTCGCTCGGTCGTTCGTTCGGGACGTTCATCCGTCTGTCGGTCATTCAGCTCAGAACGTGACACGAAACCGAAACGACTTCGAAGCCTTCAGCCCGGAAACGACACAAGCCGCTTAGGCTGCGTCGTTGTTGTCATCCTATGCAAATTCTTAGCCGTCCGCAACATCAGGACGCAACGCTTCCACCGAAGCTGAAAGGACAAAAAACACAGTGAGCTGAAGTTGCGTCACGCGGACGCAGCTGTTTTTTCCAGGATAAAGTTGGTTGACCAATGCGGCTTACATCCCTGCGAGTCGTGGGAATGATTCTATCACGCAAACTCAGCAAGTGCCTTGCCTTCAGAACTTTCCTGCATGAACCTACCACGTCGGAATGATCGAGGGTCCGAAGAAGGAACAATGTTCCCAGATGAAAAGCAAAAGAACAAATCTGAACTCGGATCCCCGAAACCTTCTTTGGTCCGACACGGAGATTTCAAAACGTCTCCGCCGAGGGCAGGCAACGATACCGGCTTACACCTGCTCTAGCGATGCGTTGAAGAACATAGTCAAAGTCCCTTTTTTGATTCGAGGCGGCCCCGTGATCTCCGATGTCCTGTTGAGTTTATGGTCGATTTGCTGCATTGACTTCGGTGGGTGTCCTCACTGTCTCTCTCTGGGCAAGCCGGCGTGATGCTCCACTGATCTCCATTGCATTTCCTCTTCCTCGGTCGTTCCGTCGGTTCGCCGGCTAGCTGACTGACTGACTGCAAGCAGACGAGCGAGTGAACCGGTCGGCGACTCCACTCTACGCCACTGACTGAGCACTCTACTCTGGCAGTAGAGTACACGCTCCTTTCCCCCTGAGAGTCGCAGATCTCTCGATTACGGGCTTGACCGGAACCACTTTCTTGCGGAAAAGCTGCGTGCTCGACTGGCTGCCTGGCGACGAATCGTCTTGCAACAAAGACCCCACCCGACTAAACCTCTTCCTGCTGCTTGGGGACGAAATTTCGCCAATCAAACAAACGATCGGACGATTGGGCGATGCACACACTAGGCCGCCACGAGATTTGTCCCAAATCGATCGTCGTTTCAAACGACACTCAGAAGTGTTGTAGATCTCTGCCACACTTGAATCACGTTTCGCGCACCTCGAATCTCTCCGAACGAGAAGCTGTCCCTCCCCGAAATTAAACCAACATTCAATATTCAGCGAACATTTTTCGAATTCGATGGGGCGCCACGGATTCGTGTGGATCGTACCTCACACACGGAGTGGAATGGAACTTGAAAACAGACGACGCGAACACGAAGAGTTCATAGATAAAACGGCTCGAGGAGAGTTTCGACAAAATTTCAGTTTCCAACGCAACCTCGGTGTCCTGGGCACGTTGCGATAATTTTCCCGGGGCTTGGATGACACACGACTCCGGCTCTCCCAGGAGACGAGGGACTGTAGGCGAGATCCCACGAGGTTGCGGGAATTTCAATTCGTGTTACGGTGGGGAAGGGGCTCGGACCCACCTACCGCGCGATCTACCGCCGACCGTCGAGCGGCGGGCGAGCATCAGGAAGGCTTGACGGGAAGATCCAATCTCGAGATATCCGAGGCAGACACTAAGGATATTCGATATTCTTCTCCCCTTGTCTTCCTACTCCTTTGCCTACCTCCTGCCCGTTCGTCTGGCGGCGGCTCTGTCTGCTCGTCCCTTGAGCTGGTTGGCGGTGGGTTTCGTTCTCCTTTCTTTCAAGGAGCGAGTTTTCCAGGTGATAATTCCTCAGAGGCCTCGAGATCCATTAGTGATCCCGTTCGATATATTACGCAGACGTCATAGAGGAGCAGCTCTGCTTGCCGCCGCCGCCGCCACCGCCACCGTCGTAGATTGAATTCCCGCCGGCACACAGAGCTCTCGGAGGAAGAACAGACAGCAGTGGACTTCGGTACAATCGCTTACAATATTATTACTTTCTGCTACATCAGTGGTGACATCTGGTCCCTCTCTCTTTCTCTCCCTGTTCCTTGGCGGCCTGGCCCGCTCTGTCTCCTAGTTGATATATCGTCTCCGTCCGATTGAGCTCTATGGTCTGGAAAGAGGCAAACGATTGTGTTCGTAGGCGGCGGCGGCGGCATCGACAACAACAACAACACCACCACCACAACCAACGATGCAACCACTGCCTCCGCCGGCTAGATACAAGGAAGTACAGGGCAAGAACGACACAACAGCCGTCCGATTCAATGCCTGCGCCCACAACTACACTGCGACATATCACACCGAGTCACCCGATCCGTTCAGTGTGCGAATTCGACGAAGCTCGTGGACTAGAAACTATCGCACAATAATGATGATAACCGGAATACAGCTCTTCGTTCTCAGGAAGCGAACTCAGGGATCAGCGTGGCTCATACAGCACGCCACGTGCAGATTTGGGTGCGTGGTTTCAGGGTCACATGAACGTTATCTCGAAAGAACGTGATTGGGAGTCTTGAAGCCCGGAGCAGGCTTTCTTTTTCCTTCCGGGAAAAGCGATCGTGTATTCATTTGAGATTCATTCGTAGGTGAAGGAAACACCACCTCTGAATTCCAGAATTTGAGAAGTTTTCTGATTGAAAAATATGTCTCCTGGAAGCCGGTCTCGTTCACGATTGCCTAGGTTGCTCAATTCTGAGTTTGAGAAGCCACGGTGTATTCGATTTCTTATTGATTTTTCTGATTAGCTCGTCGATGCTAATCTTCGAGAACACCGACGCGTTTGCCTTTCGGTTCTTGGAGTAGACAAACTGAGCTCCGCGAAACGCAAACCATCGAACAGAAGCTCGAAAGAAGTCGACGAAATAGAGCTCTCGTGAGTAAACCGCGAATCGCTCAGTCAGACAGGTAGCTTGGCCGGTTGGTAAAACACGAGCGAATGAGGGGGAATCGAACAAACGGACGAGATGCTTGCGGGGAGCTTTGCCAAACTCGTACTCACAGCAAGCACTTTGCAACGCACTCGTCTCATGACTCATTGCTCACTTGCTATTTTGGGCCAGGTAGTACAGGTGCTGTAAGTTTTTTCTTCCTCCCTAATTTGATAATTGGCAGCAGAGCCTTTCGAGCGTACTTCGAGGGATCTTATGGCTTTCTCTCGCTGTGCATTTCTATACTCCTCGAATGGGTCGGTCGTTCGCTCCTTCATTCGCTCACAGGCCGACTCTCTTGGGTTTCTTTCTTTTCGGGAGAATGCAAGACCCAATCGAGCGAACGGGCGAAGCCGCGATCGTGGGAATAGTAACCCAAGATGTGTTCGTCACAAGTGCAGAACGCGCACATATGGCACAGAGTTGCAAATTCAATTACACTGTCGCCAAGCGTGACCTGATGTTCATTTTTATGAAGTTCGCCTACAACTGGGTCGCGCCTACCTGCGAGTGAAGCATAACGAGTTTTTCCCGTTCTCTTTCTGTTTTTGGCTCCCCTGGTGGAATCATCCCGCCGCCCGGCATGCAGCGGCCAGGCCTGGAAATGGATCGTCGAACCACGCTCTCCTGAATCCTGTCCCCTCCTCCAGTCCTGAGCTGTGCCAAAATTCAGCGTGACCGTATCGCGACATCGAACGAAAGGATTCCGCCAAACGAGATCACCAAGATTTCGGAGATGCGTCAGCATTTCGACTCAAACTTCGGTCAACTGTGTCTCACTTCTAACATAAACTTCGAAGCGCGAACTCGTTTTGTGAGTGGAGTGTCCCGCAGTCCTCATTCCACAAAACTGGGAAAAAAGCAGAGAGCAATGAAGCGTCGTAGATGAGCAACAGGATGATCATTTTGTTGTTGAGTAGACTTCAACCGGCACCGGATCGTCTCGAACAAGGATCCGGGCCGTTTCGTGGAGAATCATCATATCTTGAACGGCGGGCGCATTTCAACGTTTACATTGCTTTACGACACCCTCCGAGTAGGTTGCACATTCGCTGCGTGGAACAATGAACGTTTGTTTCCGCTTCCGGTGCTCGCGAAACAACGTAATGTTTAAAATCCCCAGATTTATGAACTCAAAACTGCGCTCCGTACCGACGGCTCCCTCTTCCATGCTTCTCTTTTGTTGGACGAAACCAATCGATCGGAGCCAAGATCCTCGCCGGCTTCGCTTGCCTGAAGCCCCGAATCAAGAGCTCCAAGAGTGTGGCGTGGTATCAGCTGGCCAATGCCTAAGTCTCATCAGAGTAGATGTCTCCTCTGGGAGAAATATCACATCGTACTAAGGAATATGTTGCACGTCTCCCGCCTCCCTTACGTTGCTGCTCCGAATGACCATAAAACACCGAACACTCTAGTGTTACACTGTTGCGGTCAATCGATCGATGGATGGATGGAGTGATGGAAAGGTCGGGGGCGCCGAGAGCCCATCAATAATCATTCAAGCTGGAGTCTCATGTTGGGTGAGTCTCGGGCATTCGGGGTTCGCGGTCAGTTCGAGGTTAGAACTCCAGGATTTCCAAGATTCGAGGCAAAAAGAACAGAAGCTTCTCACGAATCGAACTAGAGGTCATTCCGTGGCCTTCTGCGAACCAACGCCTTGGAACGGTGCATGGGAGCTAAAAACAACAATTATCAGTAAAGCCACGCCAGCGGTGGAAGATGGAAGGGGTTAGAGGTTGTTATATGAGACTCGAGGGAGCGTCAGGCTGTATGTGGCTTAATGACGTGCTCCGCTCCGTTCCATACGACACATCATGTCCGTAATTGGGTATACGACACCATCTGCGGGGGCATTCTCCGTGTGCCTCTACGCCTTGTGATCGTAGAATCAGTGCGGCCGGCGGTGGCGGTTGCTCCGCAGCGCGGGATCCTTGTTGAGGCTTCCGACGTAAACCAAAACGCGGATCGAGCGTACCTTGCCATGGTGTAACTCGTGAGGAGACCTCATTTATCTCTCACAAGTCGATCGTGGATCCGATTTTGAGCCGCCGCGTGAAGTTTCAATTTCGAACTTGGCTTTTCACGCCGAAGATGCCATTCGCGCGAAACCATATCCGGAAACTGTCTTCATTTTCTTGAAGCTCACAACGCGTCGACCACTCGGCCGTTCCCTCGAGTTCCAGAACGATGACATTTTCCTTCTTCCGGAAGTTCTCATATTGTGACGTCTTTCCGTCTGTATTCCCGTGATCTTTCGGTTTCGATTCGCGTCTTCTACTCGATTCGCTCGCTCGCTCGTTGCGTCGACGCATCTAGAGGCTGATTTTGGACTCATTTGCCGCGGAACTGTGGAAATCGCTCGCGAACTTCTCTTCGAGAAGAAACTTTTGCGTTCGATGGCGGAAGAATGAATGAATGAAAGTCAGCGGAAGCTCATGCGCTGCGGATGTTCACGTTTTTCGAGAGCCTCCGGTACGCAGCGCGGATGCAGCTCGCATGCACAACGTCAATAAAATATGAATTCGCCATCCACGAGATCACCCTCACTACCTCTCCGTTTCTCGCGGAGTTCTCTTCTAAGCTCCTTCGTCCAGCGGATACGGCGGCGCTTTTACGTTTTTACAACCGCAAAGCAGAAGTTGTTCTTATTGCCTCAGCGCTTCCATTTTTGCAAGTACCCTCCGCGGTGAATCCACTCTAAATTACCATTCGTCGAATATGTTCTCCTTTCCCGACGTCGCGGCTTCAGTCTCTGGGTTTTCAACACAAAAATAAAGAAACTCGTAGAACTCGATGTCGGCGGCTGCTTTCGACTTCGAAAAAGATCGGTTTCTTCGAGACAAAACCGAGAAAGACTCCGTATGCCGTGGCCCGTCCGAGGTTCAATGCTGATGCTTGGAAAACATAATGATGTGGACGCGACTAGAATCTCCTTCCAGAGCTCGGGATGAATTCTGGACGAGACCGTGAATTGAAAGTAACGGATGATCGGAGATGCCGACGATAAATAATGATGAAGCCATAACAAACGAAAGATTTCCATCTGAAGATTTTTGAGACGACGGACAGCTCCATATATTCCGAAGATTTTCTCTCTTTGTCTACCCCGATGTTCGTTGGGCTGACGCGAAAGATAAATTTGGCCAAATGGCTTTTTCCCGCTCCCCTGAAACATGACGATGAACGATGACCCCTCACTCAGGATCTGCTCCTTCCGATCCGAAGACGCTTTCGGTCGAGCCGCTGTTTTTCCTCCATCAGATCCACATTCTCGCGCACGGCGAGCCGCCAACTGAGCAAAAGCCTCGGCTGTCCACCGACTAATTGCTGAGACGAGACCACCGGAAGCCGAGGAGACCGTTGGCATCAAAATCATGAAAATCATTTCCAATCGGTGGGATGGAGACAGAATTTCCGGAGAATTCACCTCAAAAATGCTACGAGCTCGTCTCGAAGTCGATGCTGATAACGCTTCAAGCGGGTATTTGGGAAACGATTGCAATTTTTCCAACGTTTCCCTCATGAAGCCGGACGTCAAAACGATATGAGAGCTTCAATCTAGAAGAGGAAATTGAAATGAATGCCCTAAGACTTCCGGCGGGAGCGGTAAACTGCACAGCTCGGGTGATGATGAGAAGCAGGATCGGGTATTAGCGTAATGTCTATTGCAGCGTTTGGCTGACCGCCTCCCCGTACACCTGGCACCTGGCGGCCCAAGTGGCAGACAATATGTTTCTTACGACATGTCCAAAGATTACACAACCCACGTATCTGGCCCCTTCAGTCTCTCTTTCTTTGCTCGCCGTCTCCTGCCCTCCGTCTACTAAGTCACAGTAGAACAGAGTCCTCGAGACGAGAATCGCTTTCAGTTAAGCGATGGTTCCTGCTTCTACAGCGATCGCCTTCACAGCCGCCAGTCTCTCATTTCGCCGGCATCTGGCGAATCCGAACCAGCGTCCATTTGTTTTGATATGGAGTGTGTTCGTCACGGCAAATGCCTTTGACGGATTTGTGTAAAATGAGTCTGAGCGCTCAATGTAACCCGATCCCATGAAATGTATATCGGTCGCATGCGCTTAGTCTACCTAGAGAGCCCAGCGACTTACTGGCGGATGTGTTTGCGGGTAAACAGATGAAGTGTGCCCGAGGTTTGCAAGAGTCCGGAGAGACTTCTCGTTGTCTATAAAGGGACCGTGCGACCATCACCTTATATGCACAACGCGCGAATGCATTCCTCCAGTCTGTCCTCATGTGACTCCGTTCAAATCGAGCGAGAGATTGAGAGGAATATCTGATGGTCGGTGTTGTTTGATGGAATCCACCTACAGCATGAGAACTCCTGATATTGGCCCATGTCTCTGCGCCGTTGGAAAGGCGTCACGGCATATTTACATCTTGCAAATGATGCCGAAACCCCTCAGCAAAGTGGTGTGCATGAAAGTCACGAGAATGGTTTGTATGAGCAATGGAACTTCCAATCGCAGATTCCGGAACTTCCCTGAGCACATTTTCTCTCCGCATTCGGCACATTCGAGATTCGGCCTCACATGAATCTTTGTTCACAACCAAAGCTCTGCTTCAACATCGCCGGGATCGCAGAAATGATTCACGAACACGAAAAATGTCGTAAACCTGTAGAAGCCTTGTCTGTGGGAATATGGGAAGGATTCAATTCCGATCTGTTGGATGATATGGACCCTAATGGTTGCCTCTTCTCCCCTTCCTCAAAAGCACATTCAAACGATTTCGCGGTTTCACCGGAGCGATCCCACTTGCATAAAAGCCTCATTCAGCTGGCTGTCGCAAATCACGGATGAAACAAAGGAAAAATCGTGCGCTCGCTGATACTCCGCTCTGAACATTGTCTGGAGACGCTCATTTGCGACAAGGAGACCCACTCTCGGTGTAGGAGCAATTTCGTCGGTAGAACGAATTAGCACCCCTTTAACTTTTCCCGGCCACGACGACGGCAAGGAGGAGAATCTCGCTTGCCGCTGTTGCCGCAGCTGCCACTGCAACAACCCCACCTGGTGGCTGACAAACGCTCCATGTGTCTCAATTTCCTACGTGGAGGTACTACACCCCGGCTGAGTGGACCCCCTGAGGCTTACTAGGACTGGCCCTCACATATTTCCCGTACCCGCCACCGCCTACTCTGTCAGCTCAGTAAGCGGGCTATTTAATATTTCAAGAGTCGGCCGAAGTCAACAGACAGCCGTCTGACCGGTTCGCTGTCAACAGAAACTTTGTCCAAGAGTTTTATCTGATTCGGAGAGCTCCGCAGCAGAATTTCTGGATGAAAGCTTTCAGTAACTCGTCTCTTTTATTCTGTGTAGTTTCTCATTTTCCCTCCAGGTAATTTCGTTCACGTGTTTTCGAACTCAACAACGTTCAAGCGTCGCCATTTGTCTCGCCCGGAGTCCCTGGATTCGCAATTTCTTGTCGAACACTGTTGAGACCCTCTTTCGGCGTTGAGGATATGATACAAAGACGACGTCGACAAAGAGCGTTCGTATGAATACAATAAAATCGTCTCGGAGCGAAGAAGAAAGCTGAAAGGGGAAGTAGCGTATCGTTTCCGCCGTGCAGATGGATCGAAAGACAGACTCAAGTTCTTCGGCCCAGCAACCCTCCTCCCTGCACGCTGGCATGCTAGTTGTTCGTCCGTTCAAAGCAATTTACAAACTCGGGTCGAAGAGATCTAGAAAGGCGCAATAGTCTTCTGATTTCTTCGTTGAAAGCGGATAACTCCACTCGGAACAGCTGCAGACGCAGGAGCGAAGTTGAAATTGTTTATACGAAAAGGTCAAAACACTCCTGTTACAGCGCTATTATTGACTACGAGCGCTTTTTTTATGGAGGCTTTCAGTGGCTTCGTTTTAATAGCTGATGCTGTTGTTGTTGAGAAGAGGAAACCTTGGGGTGCAGCGAAGTCTACTTCGAAGTTCATTATTCAGAAGAGGCGGACCCAGCACGAAGTTTGAAATGCGCTTCAGCGTTGAAAGTCGGCATGTATTCACGAGACTCGTACTTGAATGTTTACGCAAACTTTCTCGTGATACTTTTGCGTTTCTTGAGCTCGCCAACATTTCCAAGAGTTTCACCGAAGTTTTTGAAATGTCTCCCAAAATCGTACAGTTAGTTCAGAGATTTTTTCGGGACGTCTCCAGGACTCGGTCACATGCAACGATAGCCACGAACAGGCGCACGGTTATTTTGTTGTGAGTCGAGCACAGTCATTTTGTAACTCGGCAACGCTCCATTAGCTCGGTATGTTTGTGTGGAGCTTTTTGCTTGATGATAAGTGTCGCCATCCCCCAAAAATTCTTTGCAAATGTTCCTGCTACCGTACGTTGCACTTGAGTCCGTCCAGCTTGATGCCAGCGTGGAACGCAAAGCGCACCTGACGCAAAAATACTCAAAACTAATGGAACATGTGAGCGGTACGCGACATTTACTCGTCGGCGCTCGAGAGAAACTCACTAACGCAGTTTTGTGTCTAATTGTATTACAAGACTCCCACCTTTGTATGACAGAGCCAACATGATCGTAAAAAAGGCACGCGTTGAACATCACCTACATAGAGTGCATACATTGTTTGATGGAGGCAAGTTGACTGGGTACCACGCGAGCGAGTGTGTTCTGTATCGAGTTGGTCGTCTCTTGTGTTTCTCGAGCGCTTCTTTGCTCATTCTCCATCTATCCCTTATAGGGGTGAAGGTTCCGACTAGAGAAATTGAAGTTTCGAACCGTAATCCATTTAATGCTCTCGTAAGTCTCAGGCTTTAGAGCCCTAGCAGTCGTCGGCGTCCTCGTCGTCTCCTTCCCCTTTGTCGCTTCCCAAGAGAACATCGGAGGACGCCTTCGGATTACCTGCAGCTTTCTACAGGTGCGCACCCTGCCAGAGAGCCTACTACGCCTACAATGACAAGAAGCTATATACTTTCTGTAGCCATACATACTCTGTAATACGCCCTGTCTCTAGAGGCCGGCGCATGAAGCCAGCCATCGATATTTTCAAAATGAGCCGGAGAGTGGGAAAAAGGGACAAAGTGAATTTTGCTGCCGGATGTGTCTCGCATTCCAGCTCATGTTGATTTGGAACTCATCTCATCGGTCTTTTGATCCTCTGAATCATCTGATGGATACTCGATGCCAGGAGAAGAAGCATCGCGAAAAGTTGCGTCTTCGAGGAAGCAGTCTCGGATGACCTCCTCGTCTTCACAGAAAAGCACTGGGTGCTCCGGTCGTTGGATCCGAGAGTTGTTACATGAGCCCTCATCATAATTGGAAACCTGGAAATCCTGAAGAACCTGAACAAGTAGAATCGGAACTGTTCGCTCCTTAATCGGTCAAACGTGGGTTCCGAAGGAAGTTCTCGCTCGATATTAGGTGCTTTTATCCTCTATAAGATCCTGTGTGGATTGTGAGCGAGACTAAATTCCCCGTTCAGATGGTCATCGAGACGCCAGAGCACGTGGCCAGAAAGCGCAAAAAACGCACTCGTCTGGGGCCTGAATATTCTGCTAAAAACTTGCTCTTTCATATTCATGAACCCGCTATTATGATGGCGTACGGACACATACGAACGGAGTCTACTTACATCCCCTGGAACGATCCTCGTTGGAAGACCAGGCACGCGCACGTAAGCATCAATGTTCACACAAACTCACGAACACTTATCGTCGTCGTCTAGACGGCCTGGTAAGCACTTTGTGAGGGATACGAATGAATATTTACCCACCTTAAATATAACAGAAAGAGCTTCTAGCAGGAGAACAACTAGTGTTCAACAAACGGAAGCTCCCGAGACGATGCCAGGATCAAAACTGGGGACACATTAGCGAGTGAAAATGGCCACTTACTCGAAAACTCATTCTTTGCCTACAACTTCTCTGCCGCCAATAAGTGAAAGCCCACACATGCGATACTGTCCTTTCCGATCGAGAAATGCTCCGAACTATTGTATGTTATCACGAGCTCACGTTGGAGAGCTGCTCCTGAACGAAACAGAGGAAATCTACGAGTCCAGAAACGGATGGGCTGCGGGTCAGAATGCGCACCTGAATAGCGAGTGGACTGAAATGAAGTTTGGTGTGCGGCTCGGAGTATCGTTCAGGACAGCGGGAGGTGTCCGTCGAAGAGGACAATTCAGTCGGTTATTTAGTCCGTTGTTGAAACATATCTGACTTATCCTGGTTGAATCTGTTCCGATATCCGACGAAACCGATCGCGAGTTGATGAATGAGACTCCATTAAATACCTGCTCGCTCACATCCTAGGTCTAGTCCGTCGTCGTTCGAATATATGAGATGCCGATAGGGCGCACCGAGGCCGCCTCCGCCGCCCTGCTGAATACGGATATTTTCGCGTGGTAATGGCCTAATATGGCCATCGCGTCGACTAACCTGGCGGACGGCCAGCGAGCTGCGGGGGCCGACCAGGCGGTATTATCATTGCCGAAACGCAATACGACGTGCCTGCATGGATAACGCAGACGTACGGCGTCCGTCGACGATATGCCGATCACGACGCAAATTTATGAAGCGATTTACTCGACGACAAAATCACTCGTCGAACACACGGAGCCACCGGCTGAGTTATGTCTGTTCGGTGTTGGCATCGTTTGTCACGGAATGGGAAAAACGATCAACCGATGACCCCATATCTGATATTTGTCCATGGCCGGAACTTACGAGAACATGCTGTCGAGCACCACTACATATCAGCCGGGCTACGTTGCTTTGACTCAAACCAGGACTTTCAGGATAAGATTATGTGAAGATATCTGGATTTTGTTATCTAATCTCCGAAGAGGTGCAGTCTCTCCGACCAGAGAGAGTTCCATGTCGCGTAATGGCTAGAAGTTCATGTAAATTGCTTCTCATCCGCGACTCGATCCAGGAAGCGCTACCCGATTCAACTCAAAGAATTGCTGATAACGAACCTTGTTGTTTCGGAAGGGTCGGAAATCGTATCAGGTGAGACCTCGCCAAATAATGAATAAGGAGTATGTATGTAGCAGAGAACGAACTCGATGGAAAATGAACTACACAGGTTGACGACCTCTCGCTCCAGCTATGAGTGTGTTGTGCACTCAAAATATCTCGGAGAGCTCATGATATTTCAATTCTGTCACCTGTGAAATTCCCCAGGTGGGGAATCCGGTATCCCACAAGCTCGTGATCTCCCGTATTCCAGGGCACACCTCCCATCCATCTCCCTGGAATTCATCCCAAACATTCGTTTTTGTGCAAATGCACCAGAATTTCCTCGGAAGTTCACGCAATCGAAGCTTCATCACCATGGAATAAGCATCCGAGTCGCTCGAGCGAGCACTTATCTTTCCGTACCGCCATCCAACTTGGTCTATGGACAACGTTATCGATTCACAATTAGACGAATGCGATGTGTCCATGATGTCTCCTCATCGACTCTTCATTGGCCGCGGATTGGTCTTGAGTTTCTCCTGTTTCGATCACCGATCTCTCAGGATCGAATGGACACCGTTGAGTCAGTTTTGAAAAAAGGTCATCAAACCGTCAAAGTGAACCAACATACCCGAATCAAGGCTGCTCGCAGAGTCAAAATTAGCTCAAGTGGGACCGAAAAACTTGCTGCTGGTCTGATTAAAAAGAGCTGAGTGCTCTTGAGTGGTGGTCATTAGTGACCGACTGTCTGCTTGCCTGACTGCGTGACTGAGTGAGTGAGTGAACGTGGGATGGACACCTCGGTCCGCTGCAGCCGCCTCGAAAGCTCTCCAAGGCTCTCGCTGCGAGAGCAGCGACGTTTTTTTGAGCCTCATTGATATTCAATAATTTCGCTCGGTGTCGTTGCCATTGCTCACTAATCTATCCGACTCGTCGGGACTCTTGCCGATTGATTCCTCTGTCCATCTCTGGGTCAGGACATTTCTCCGCAATCGATTCATAGCTACGTTTTTTCAGACAATGTGGCCGCACGTGACTTATATGTATATTCAAAACTCATCGAAAAACAAGTCGGAAGTTTTTGTTCGCATGCATTCCGGACGACATACATAGAAGTACCCAATCCCGTCCACGGTCTATCTCAAGTGTTGTATAAATACTTCCGGGGCTTTCCATGGGACGTTTGCCGGGGTTCAGAACTTGTTCCCTCGAAAACCAACATTTCTTTAGTGAGCGACGTGGTTCCACCAGGTCAGTTCAGACTAGTTGATCTCAACTGCGGCCGGGAAATTACGCAGAATATGTTCATGTGTCCGTTTGTTCTTGCCAGCCTATTTAAAAATGCAATTTACTTCTCGTCGGAAATTCTCAGTCGGCCTGATCCCTACCTAGCGTGCAGGGATATTCAATTAAAATGGAAGCCAATTTATATTCACCGCTTTTACTGTCCGTTGCTCGGTCGTCTGATCGCACAAGACCTCCACGGTAAGAACAGAAAGCTTCCCACAAAGACCGAGATGCCTACCCTTGCTGGCGCTTCGCGTTTCGGCATCTGCTTATTCGGCAGCATCTACGCGATCCATCGTTGCGTCAGCGGTGTGTTCTCCAGGACCGGATTTGCGCTTTCCGTCGTCTTAATCGATCTCAACATGGATTTACGGGCCGTCACAGCTGCGATCACACTGTTGGTTTACGAATGGAAGTTGCGTGGAAAATATTGGAAACGAATTCACAGCCTACGTCTGCGGTACCGTGGAGTCAGGGTGCGATTGAGGATCTTGTTGTTGCTCGCTGTACTGATCGGTTGTGGCAAGTTGAGCTTTCTCTACAGCACGTTCAGCGGATTGCCTGACAGGATGATGTCATCTCATTTCTACGGACTAACAACGGAACGTTTTGGATCCGTGAGATGCTCTCGAATCGTTTTCTTGCTGGATTGGACTCTTTTTCTGTTCATCGATTACCACAAGTTCTGGGTCATCGTCTGCGTCTACTGGGAGTTGGTGTTTACCGTTTGTAGATACCTTGAAAGAGTGAAGCATCTCCTCGACAGGAACAAGGACGCCATACTCGCGATCCTGAAAGCGAAGCGTTTCATGGAAACCCTAAACGAGGACTTTGGTTTTCTCTTATTTTTGTGGCTTCTGGAGTTGGTGACCTCGATTATTGGTTTGGTGCATATTATCTTGCGTTCGCTCAGTAGTTCGCGAGCGGCCGTCGAGCACCTGGCCAAAGATCCGAATCGTCTCCACATGCTCGTGATGTTCTTCTTGTTCGTGAAAGTTTTGTTGAGTATTCGATCCGGTTGTCGCCAGCTGGAACAGCGGCTCGACGAGCTCGTTCTGGAAAGCGATTACGAAAAGCGTCAGAATCTCGTGAAGCTCAAACTGATCCGTAACGCTTGTTCTCTGGACGTTTTCACTGTACGCGTGTGGGATTGCATCGAGCTGAAAGAAGAGTTTGTGACGGGAACGCTCAAAAGCGTTCTCCTTTACGGTGTCACGCTATACCAAGTGGGAGCTTAAACTGTGATTATCTGCATTTAATTGCCTGGATTTTCCCGGCATGGCGCTGAAAGTGCACTACGATCCACACGCTCTCGGGTGGCAGCCACAGTGACTCATGTGGGATCGTCGGAGCGGCCTTCCGACCACTTTGCAATGTTTGTCACGCGCAAAGTTTGTTCTGACAGCGGCTTCCATGACAAACAGATTTCAGTTTCCGATTTCAGCTCGGCAAACCGAGGCCCCGTGAAATCACTCTGTGACTTGGACCGCTAGGCGACGCAGAAAAAAACTCTAGACTCCGAATCCAGACGCAGAAAACGCTCGAAACTACGCGAAAAAACAAAGAAATCGGGTGGAACCCATTGTGAAACAGTGTGTCGGCCACCCCTCCGTGCGGGTGGCCGACTGACAGACGGATCGACCCGGCAAGCTACAGCGAGTTATGCCAGAAATTTCACTTCTCATTAACCTGTACCTCCTCGTCGCATGGAAGAATCAATTTGGTCACCGAATGTGCTTGTTCTTATGGCCAAAATTCGACCTCATCATTCATCTGGAGCAGTCAGCAGCGCGAGCCGAAGCTTTCAGGGGTGAGGGGAAAGTTTCTCCCCGGTCGCCAACGCGAGCAGATGGTTTGCAATCCCTGAAACCCGATCGAGTTGAGGCTAATATCAACAGTGAGGTCTCCTGGGTGACTCCCACGAAGCGTCTGGTACTTCACCCGGTCGTCTTACCCGACGCTGCTCTCCTTCCCATTCTCCTCGTTCTCCTGCTCGCGGCCGTCGGTCGTCGGCAGCAGCCTCCTTGCCGGCTCATTATGTTTCCGGCCAATTAGGTTCGTTGTTGCTCAGGAGGTCATCACGACTTGTCATCAAGTCTGAGAAGCGCTCGAGGTCGTTTCGCAGCGAACCTCGCCGAGTCCAGGGCGACCTCATTTCATTGGGAATGTCAGTCACCTTCGGAGCGGCGCGACGGATCGACGTGAGACCCCGTACCTCGAAGCGCCACACGACAGTCTTTGAAGTCGACGATTTCTTCAGGGTGTCAGAGAGACGGTGGCGGCACACGTTCCGGCACGAAAACTGCGCATGTGTTCCGGACAGTTCTCGGAACGATCCGTTTCCCGATTTGTCCCCGAAACCATCGCAGTCGAGTCGGGGTATTTTCCAGAACCTGAAAAGGTTTTAATTTGGGTTCTCGCCGTCGGATGAATTCGACGATCCATTCTGCAGCCTAGTCCACTGGGTTGGTCATGAACATTTGTTCCGCAACGAACGCGTGTTTGTGGAGTATTCCTAGTCCCTCCCTCATAAAAGTGATTCGTGTTCGTGGACGGAGAATTCCAAAAGACTGAGGTGCGACGAATCGCTTCGTAGATCTCTGGCTGCCATCCGCGGAAGGAAGTATTCAATGTAATCGTCGTTGTCGTCGTAGAGAATTATCGATAGGTCGTTGTTAATGGCAGCCGAACGATTTCGATGGCAGCGGCGTTGGACGATACCATGGTCAGGTGTTATTTAATATGTCATTCATGCCATGGCTATTCATCCGTTTTAGTCGCCGAGCCACGCATCCAGGCAGGAGGGTCGCAGGCAGCAGGACATTGATGGAGTGGCACTGGACGGTGAGCGCTGTGAGATATTATTTTTTTTCTTGCAGCTAGTGACTCAATACATTCTTAATGGCACAGCAACGCTGTCCATCCGTTCGTTCGTTTTTTCTTTCTTTCTTCTAAAGTGCTCGAACAATCAGGACTTTGGAAAGTTTTGTCTCACCTTTGAGCACGAACATCTCGAGGGGCTCGTCGGAGTGTTTGTTTTTTTTTTATATAAATTCAATCAGCACCTTCGACTTCAAGCGAGATGAGGAATCTTTCCTAACTCTTCCGTGTTCTCAAGAGAATGAGATGCGGAACATGTTCGAGCACTTGAAACTCGCTGTATCGAAAGACGCTGTTGTGGTTGTCTCATTGTTGTTTCTTGAAAACATCCTCAGTGTATCGAATCGTAACCCTCGAATTCCATCGGGACGGCGGCACGTTCCCCTTTCATATCGTTCTCTTCGGGCTCCGTCCAAAACCTGCTATGCCGACTCCGCTGCTTGAAGTATTTCGAATCCGTGCTTTATACAAAGATCTCCGTGATGTCTTCAACCTTCAAAAGCGATGCCATCCCAAAATCGAGGGCCCATCCACTCCAAGATTCTCCTCGACTACTCGAAACTGTAGAAGTTTTTGACTTTTTTTCCATCTTCCAACAGAATCTGATCATCGAACACAGATTTAGATCCGTTTTCGCTGTGATTCTCTCTCTCTCTCTCACTCTTACCTCCTGATCGTATTGAGGTGGCGGAGATTCTGCATTCTTTGGAGTTCGGCACAGAGGGCCCTCCTCTTTGAGGGACCCCACGCGAGTCGACGTTCACGAAAACACTGACCGCCCCCTTTGATGCAAATGCTCATGTGTATTGCCATTAATCATACTGTCGGCACCCTAGCGCAATCGTCTCCACTGCACTCCTTCGCTCCCCATCTCTACTTACCTCGCTGTTCCCTCGTCTCAGCCAACAACAACCACCGCCGTCGTCGTTGGCATTGCTGCTGCTGCTGCTGCCGCCGCCGCTTCCGTCTTTGCCACCACGAACCCCGGACTTTGAAGGCAGACATCTGTTCGTTGGTGGTAGAATGGTGCTCGCCCGCTCAGCCACTCACTCACTGGCTCGCTGCATATTTGCACGAGGGCCACCCAGACCCCTGATGGATGTATTTTTAATCCCCGTTCTTACTCCATACAACAGAGAGCTCGAACGAACGAGCGGAGAATTGTACTTCACCTGCGAGTGCTTGCTTGCTCCCTCGCCGGGGCTTACCCTTGTCGAACATCTCAGCAGGGGTTTATATTTATTATGAGATGCTTCTCCACTAGAGAGAACTTTTATAACGGCCGAATCTGCCCCTTCCTTCCACGGGAATCTGCCTCTCACGGGTCGACCGAGTCACCTCACCCATCCCCTCGCAACACTACTAAGTCAGCTAGCTACCTGTTCCGCTTGCTGTTTCCTCAATGTCAGAGCTGTTGCTCGGGATTTGAATTCGTCTTCGCAGCGCAGCACCCGCACCAAGGGCTCAGAGGCAGAGCTGCGACTTCGAGTCAAAGTCGGTGATGATTCTCCTGGCGTTCTCCTTCCATGTATGTTTATATTTTCCTTGCTGTTAGAGTCGATTAGACGTCAAAGCCTCAAATTCATTTAGTTTCGGTTGAGTTTCGAATTGAGGAAGTTCTTATGTTTTGAGACATTTCTGTAACCGTCGCGATCAAAAGCGTCCCGGAATGCAGGAACAGGAGGTCGATTTGTGCGAAACCCGGGTTCATTGCCAGCTAGTTGGGAAATTAATCGAGGCCTCGATGTGCAAAATATTATTCCCAGAGGTCTCGTATGGTGGTGCGGCTCGATGCAACAGAAGCGCCGAAAGGCTTCGGTGTTTATGACCCAAATTAATCATCAACTGCTCCCTCATTTGGAGACGGTCCGATTTCGCCACCTGCTCTGATCGGTGGTCGGCCGAACGAAAGGGCACTCGATACCGAAGCTTCGAAGGTCGTGTGTTTGGCTTTGGAATGACTTTATTGCCCCTCATATACAGTCTAGCAGATTAGCATATTTACTCACCATTCACTATATTCTCCCCCGTGTTTGCGGAAACAACTTTATCATTGATTCGAAATCGATCCGAAAACGTGTTTCCTCCACTTCAGAACGTCCTCAAACTTAAGGAATCATCGGAGACCGGGACGATCCAGGCTAATGGGGACTCGGGTTCGCTCTCTGTCTGATAAAAACGTCATAACAAGTCTCGAAAGCGAAATCCGTCGTTGTCTTTTCACCCTGTCAGAAATTCCGTTTTTTTTTCCTATTCTGCGTCGTGCGACGGGACCCGGAGGGGTTCAGACGGACTACGGTTCGCCTGGCGCGGCCGGATGAAAAGCGGCGCGAAGTCCTTTGAATGGGAGAGCTGAAGATGAAACGGAACAACGAACGCACGAACAGGAGAACAACTCAAAAATGCTTCCATTACGAAATGAATGCCGCAAGCAGCGCCCGGGTTGGCGGCTAGGTCCTCGTCCCCACCTCAGAGCCCGAGCCCTGCATCATCCATGAGGGGAGCTCTGGGAGGGAGACGAACTCGAAACGGCGGCGGGGACGGACAATCATCCGTCCGTTTCTTCAGAAATCGTCATTAAAATTCCACAGTTTGCAAACGCGCGCGCGAGTTCACGCCCGCAAGCCCTCACGCCAGCACGCGTGACCGTCTCCTCGGAAAGAACGCGCGTCTCTCGTGACTTTCTTGCTCTACTTTTCGATGGGACGGGGGATTTCTCGAGGCGGACCTTTGAGCGAACGAACCCTTCTGAAATCCGGAGTTTCTTGGAGTCGGGTCCCCTACGCATCGCTTCCTCCGAGACTCCGCTCGATATCGTCTTCCCCGGTGCGGGGGTCTTGGGTTATTCCTCTGCGAGGAAGGGGACGCTAAAAAGCAGCTCATGAGCTGCTTCAGTCGTTGACCGTTTTTACGTCGAAGACGACGAACAGGATCAGAGCTTCGCGAGGCCGCCCGTCTAACTGCGAAGGGACTTCTGAAAGAAGTCCGGGGTCTCTGTGGAGCCCGGAAACTCTACGAAGTTTTGTACTACGACTGCCCCTACTAGAGCAAGCCGTCGTTGTTTTTGTCGAGCGCTGTTCTATGTATTTGAGTAGGCACGTACGTACGCGATTACAGAGCGCGCGTCGGCGTGCATGGTGAGCTCGGTTGACTGTTTAATAATCGCATGCTTTTGTCATCTGAAAGCAGAGAGCATTCCTCGGTTTTTTATCTCTTCTAGGATTCCTACGAATCTCAAACCGAATTGAGATCGTCGAGGGAGTTCCTTCGTCTCCAAACACGAACAGCAGACACCGACTCTTGCGTAAATCTCATCTCGAGTTGGATTCCAGTCGAAGAGGTTTCATCATGGCGTCAATGAAAGCCTCCTTCCAACTTCTTACTGAAATTCGAGAAAGTTTCTTCTCGTGATGCAGTTTTTCGTTTCCGCGCAGGTTTTGAGCTGACGCAGGCGGCGAGTGCTGGGCAGAAACCGTGAATTTCCAACCTCAGTTAGCGGACCCGTGCCGAGTCTTCCCCTTCGCCGGTGATGAGAAGCTCTGTCGTGACGTCAAAGGTGCATACGACTTCTTCGAAAAACATGGACGTGGGCGAAACGTATACAGGAGGAAGGATCGTTGCTCATTACCTCTACCACTCATGGAGAATTCGGCAATTTTTTCGTGACGGTGTTCGAAACAAAGGCCAAAAGTGTCGAGGCTTCTCGGGGGACAAATGAATGGCCTATTCAGGACCAGGGGAATGACCGAGATCCTTTTCGTGATCGCTCCTGGCGCGGGCTACACCGTTTAGATTCTAGATCGTTCCATTCGTTCCTCGAATTTCATCGAGTAAAGAATAAAAGCTCGATCGTCATCCAGGAACCGGCCAGCGGTGGATGGGCGCGAGGCGCGGCATCGAAATCACATCTCGTGCGTGATGCCCGACATTCTTCACGCCGAAAGTATTTCAACATTGAACTCGAGGAGGTAAAGATAAAACGAAAGAGGAATTCCACGAGAGCCCTGACATCTGAGGGGTTTGCGAAACGGGAATTCGTGTCTGTACAACGATTGAAACAGATCTTTGTGTGGCCTCCATGACTCGGGGCTCCTGATTTTCCTCAATGTCAACCATCCGCCGCATAATTATTCCATTAGCATCCATAGAAATGAGCAGCGTTCGCACAATGGTTGCTTGGTGTTCCGGACATGATCGGTATCGGGGCTCGAGGCTGCTCTCGATTTTTCGTCGAGTGACGTTTTCCTGCGGCCATTCCAAAATCCTGATCGCTTGGGCTTCGGTGCGGCAACTCTGTTTCACGGAAGCTTGCGGTGGATCTCGAAGCTCGCTTTCATTAATGCATTCGAGTTTCCATCTTTCACTCGAGAAGCCTTCAAGGGCTGTAGGGCTTCTCGGGGGGAATAATCGACGTTATCTCATCGTTTGATGAAGGCCCCCTCGTCGCTCCTTCACCCATTTTGATGGCAATGTCCTGCGGCTACGGAATTAACCATCACTGATGGCTTCGGTGTTAGCTGGCCAGCAACATCGACGCTTCACACAGTCATTAGCACAAGCTTTGCTTTCGGTTTTGCCGAAGGAAAAAAACCTACGCCCTTGATGTGTTATTCTGACTTAGCCGAAGCAGCCTGCTACACCTCCGGCGGCGACGCGACGTAGGAAGCAGCTTGGAAATCAGGTGCCGGAATAGGGAAGCTGTGACAACCGTTTAGGATTCGAGCACGCGAAGAGGCGTCCTCGAACGGGGAAGGGTCCGAGCGTAGACCATTTGTTCGCGATTCCCACTTGGCAAGTTGTTCGAAGAGATCTCGGATTTTGAAGGAAGAACAATCGAAGGACGAGACTTCATTCTTGCGTCATTGGAATTCACTCACCTCCCGAGACTTACGCTCGAGACTCAAACGACACAGAGAGCCTCAAACTGAACCTTTTCAGTGGCTTATAATTATCATCATGTGGGAGTACGATAAGTAGTCATGGATCAAACTCCGGGACCGTTATAACTCTTGCGTCCACAAGGGCGATCAGCGGGGAACTCAAGCTGCTTCGGCTGACTTCCAGGCAAACGTTCATCTCACGGAGAAATTGCAGTTTGCAAAATGCACCCGAGTCCATAATTCATCCGGAAAACATTCCACGAACGCGCCCTGACACTAAGTGTCTGGTTTGTTTCCAGGTTTCCCTCTTTCGAAACCTTCCTCTCCTGCAACGATAATCGGCGAACGTCTGACCGCCCACGATACGCTTCCCTGAGATCTTCTGTTCGCTCCGAAAGTGCTCCTGGTAAAATATTCAACCACAAACATTCAAACCTTGACTTTGGTAGAAGTTTCAGAACAACCCGATATCGAAACCGAGTCTGCTCGGACCCGTACCTGATTGAAACGCTTGCGAAGGCGGAAACACCGAAAGGTTTTGAGCTACCTATTCGCGGAACGATTGCCAAGTTTAGGACCTTCACTATCGGAGGAAAAACTAGGAGAACTCCTTCCCAACACGAAGCATGCAAGGGGGAAACGATCGAAATCGCTGGATGGGAACCTCACTGAAAATTGACTAATTTGATTCTGAATTCAGCAAAGTTGAGAGATTTCTGCTGCGGAAATCATTCGCTTCCGTCGTCTGAAATGAGATCCCTGGGGAAATTTCAGTCGTCTCATCCGAGAAACGATCGCCCTCGGAGACAAAAAAAAAAATGACTCATTCCGATACTGGCTGCAAATGTATCAAACGCGACGTCAAATGTGACGCCAATGAGCTAAGTGGCATCATGTGATTCCCGCAGCCATCTTCTCGATCGATAAGCACAGAAGAAGAGGATTAGGTCGATGACCGTTTCCTTTGAGCAAAAGCCTACGTTCCATATCTCACCGATCGTTAGGTGGTCGCAGGAAAGCAAACCAACGGACGTTAGTACGTCTTTTCGACTTCGATTCACTTATCATCGCCACATCCTGATATCGGCTGGAACGACCTCTTTGCCCCTCTGCTCGGTTTTGCCGAAACCGAGAATCTCTCGAATTGACAACGTAGGCAAAGCGGACAGGATATGTCTGATGGGACGACCGTAAAAATTTTATTTCAAAACCTCGATTCGTTCCTTTTGCGCTTTTGTGTGTTCTGTTCTCCTGGCTCCGACGCAGTAGCAGCAGCAGCAGCAGCTTCCGGAGTTTGGCTTTTTTTTTTGGCTCTCCTGAAACATGAACGAAGACCGGCGCAAGATCGCGATCCGGGAAGCGTCTTCTTCCAAGCAGTAAAGCAATATCTAACTTTTTTGAAAAGCTGCGCTTAGTGGGCAAATACCCGAAGGGCTTGAAAACCATGGTTCGAATGTATACAAGGGGATATTACGACCTCTGCATTCGTTGAGCCGCTCACCAGCATCCACCGAGACAGGATGTCAGAACGACACACTCTTGTCGAGCGAGAACTTTGCCCAGGACAATCGTGGAACGAAGACGATTGTCAACTCGAGTGCGGCTGACTTGAGCTTCTACCGGCGAATCTATTCCGCGAAACTTTGCACCGATCAAGCCTTCAAAAAGTTCAGTTTGGAAGCGCGAAGAAACTCCTACATAGCGTCGACTTCCCGCGTCCTACATGGCACGTAGGCAAGTGCAAGCCTCACCGTGAGTGATCGCGGTGCCGATGCTTTAATATTTTTCGAACGAGTCGGCACGAGGCAACGGCCAAATATGAGTTTGATTCGCGGAGAGTTTCGGAGACGTCGATAGCTTTTTCAGCGTATTCGTTCCCCATCCTTCGTGAGCTCGGTTCGCGTCGGTCGATCTGCTTCGAAACTCCGTGGAGGGAAATTAAACTTTTCTTAAGTTCGACGCAGCGCAAAAAAAAGAACGCAAATGGCCATCACGCTCCTGTTCATATTCGAGGTCCAGAGGCGCATTACGAGCGGGTTCATTCACCGAGAAGTCTGCGAGGAACCTTCCCTCTCTGCACTCCTCGCGGTCCCTGGGTGGAACTCCTAGTTTTTCTCTTGCCGCGTTGCTTCTTCTGCCGACTTCCCCGCCTCCGGTAAGTCATCCCCAACGGAAAAAGAAACTGATCGGACGCTGTCCACCGAAAAGAGAATCGGAAGGCTTTCCTGGTCGTCCGATCAGAGATTCCTTCCGTCGAAGTTCACACTAGGCGCGGACGTGACGTGAACCATCGATCCCTCCAACGAGAAGAACTGCAAAGCCATGAAAAACACGTTCCCACGGTCATGGGCTCGAGCCCCTTAGTTTGCCTCAGATTCGATAATAATCAAACCGCTCATTCTGTTCGTACTCTGATTCGGATCGCCGCTGTTCCTTTTGGTATTAGCACGCATTGAAGTGAGTTAGTCAGTCAGGTAGGTTGCGAGCTGAGCGTACATACAGACAAACCAAGCGAGCGAGCGAGTGAGCGACAAGCGGGCTTTTCTCACTTCTTGTTTGGCCAATTGGGGACGTCCATTATTCAACGCGGCTGTGAGTAGAAGTAGCAGAATCGGGAGAAAAGTAGAAAGAACCGAGCTCATTGCCAGTCTTCTTTGTATTCGTTGTTCACAGCGTTGTACACCTCAGTCGACGGAGTGTCTTCCTGCCAACTCCCTGTTTTCTCTTCTCTTCCAAGCGAACGCTTGTATACCCGTGAGTCCCGCTCCGTCTCCCCGCTGTCCCGATACTACTACTACTCAACAACCCAACCGCTAACAACAGTTTCTCTTTCGGTAACAATGCTCAATAGCCCGCCACATTTACGCGTGTCGTCCGCTGATAAGGCCTTCACAGAAAGAGGGTGATGTCGAGGGTGTCGACGGCGGCGCGGCGCAGGCGTCGCTTCTAGTGGTGTTCGTTGTAATGATATTTAGCAGATATGCATGCATGCATGCCGTTCTGTTTGCCTTTTTGGAAAACCGGCGCCGGCGCGGCGTTCCGGAGAAACGCGTCTCGCTCCCTCTTTCACTTCCATTCCGGAACGGATCGGCGTCTTCGGCGATGGAACCATCTCCGATTCTTTGAACGTCGCGACGTCGTTCTCCCGACTCGCTCTCTCCGTGGAAGGATCCCCTTCCTCTCGGCAGCGACGCGACTCTTGAAGGTGGTGTTTTGGAAGAACAAGCCGCAGTGGGCGTACCTGATGTTGGCATGATTCGATTATCACAACCCCTGGGGTATCTGGCCAACACCAAATCAACTTAGCACTAAATAAAGCCTCGAGACATAAAATAGCAACGAACATTTATTCCACCGCAGCTCTGTTCCATCCCGCTCTCGCTGAATTGCTGGTCCAGCGCTACGATACAACAATCATCATCATCATCATCATTATGAACAACAACAACAGATAACAACAAATATGAACATCATCATCATCATGTAGGGCAATAACAACGTTTCCATGATCGAAATCGCGGCCATGTCAGACGTGCAAAACCACCGTCGAGGATTCGTCGCTCCAGTCCATCCAGTATTTCAGAATTTCGCTTCGAGCTTTGCCGGCCTCTTCGGCGGCTTCGAGCTTCATGTTGGCCTCGATCGCCTCTTGAATCCGGGCGATCCTCGTGTTTTCGGAAGTTCGTGAACCTCGTTCACGATACTCTTCGCTTGACTCCTTTCTTCCGGTTCCCTCTGAGTTGAAGGAGGCACTTGCTGAGTCTGAAGCTTCTGTCGGACTCGCTGGACTCGATGGGCTCACCGGACTCGTGAGGCCTTCACTCCCGGTGCCGGGGGAGATGCTGGGTTTCATTGGTGACATAATCGAACTTTTTCTCCGAGCTGTGTGACCGTGACTCACGAGTGAACGCAATCCGCAGTAATCGATTGGGATTTTAGGAGGGACTGGCGGCAACGAGCTCCAATGTGGGTCGGATGTACAAGTTTCTTTGAATCCAGGACGCAGATGTCTCAAGTTCACGACATAGATTCCTGGCGGTACCTGTGTCTCCGTGACAACATCTCGAGTGTCCCGTAGAAGCGGACACGAACGGGTCTTTCGAATGCCTTCGAACGAATGACGAGCACTGTCATGACTCGAGTATGTATCAGAGGGATTTTGTTCTCAGAAAGATTCTCAGAAATTCATCAGATCCAACTCACAAACCGCCATTTCCCGCATCTGTTTCGGAGGTGCTACACTGCCCTTGAACTTGAACAACATATACACCAGTACGAACTGGATGGAAACCGAAATGAACGGAATTCCAACAAAACGCACCCAACCTGAATGTTTGGGGCTCATGGAATGCTTGATGCTGAGGACTATTGTGATGAATGACAGCATTATGAGAACAAATCGCACCAATAGGTTCAAAGTCAACCTGTGGAATGAAACTCGAGTGCTTATCCTAAGTGTCCACAGCCGATTCAAACACGGTGTCTCCGCGAAACTCGAGTTCGAAGCCGGAAAAAGGAACATTCCAAATTTCTGACTATTTCGTGAATGCTCACCGTATTTTTTGAGACAACGTTCTTTCGACGATAGTGTACAATACCAGGGGCTTGTCTTCCCAAATCACTTCGAACTCATCTTCCGGATTCACTCTCAACGAACCGCCTCTTTCTGTTGTCAACTCGGATTTCATGTTCTCCGACTGTGGAGCTTCGTTGTCACATTGAAGCGAGAGACATCAGAGATTTCAATCTTTTGCAGAAACTCGCTATCTGTGGACTCTGTAGAGAACCCATTACCCCGAAGATCAGCCCCCAGTTGCGTTGGAAATACCTCCAAACGATGTCCGATGCACATTGCGTGATTCTCACAAGTTAAGTGAACAGAAAAGAGTGAATGACACATTTCTCAAAAACTTGAGCTTCTCGAGAGAAATATGCGCCTTCGCAAAGATGTTTGTGAAGAGTTGTTGTTGCCTCCCATTGTAATTTTCAACTAGGAGAGATCTCTTCCTGTGGGACCTGCTGACCGTCAGACTTTCGTTCGCGAGAAAGAGTTCTCAATTATTAGTAGTAGTGACAATTGCTTTGAAACTTTTCATACATTTATTCCTTTCCACAACACTTCATCTATCCAGAATACTTCTGCGGCATGATTGTACATTGATCACATCGTCAACACGCATCAACACATTGTCCGTGTTTGCCCTATCGAGCTCTGTTTCTTTTTCTTACGTCAAACACTGTAAAATACTCTTCGGCAATGTACAACTTATTTGAAAAACGTTGAACACAAATCACGTACAGAGTTTCGTGTTCCTCTACATCCACAAATCGAAGTCATTTCTTGCTTGGCTCTCGCTCTCACAGCTTTCAGGAACAGGCTTCTCCTTCCGGCTGCCAGATCTGTATCAATGAACTTGTTTCGGACGGCAGTGAGTAGTAAACGGACTTCATTGACGCCGTAGTGACCGACGGTGCGTACTCTTCGCTCATCAACGAGCTAACCGACTGGAAATCGTCCGCGCTTATGTACGAGTCTCTGTTCGAGAGATTTGCCTCCAGCTTTCGTGAATTCAAGTTGGGGACCAGTAATGTAGTATCGGCGTCCTCCTCGAAGTCGTGCGAATCTTCGTAGGCACAACGATTGTTCTCGAAAAAGCTTTCTTTAGCTCTTACGGTCGTAGGTGTCTCGATTAGATTGCTGTCGTTGCCCGACTCGCTGGAGCCCGTGCCGATTTCGTACGGGATTTCATCTATGCGTACTTTACGCACGTTCTGCCGCACGGGAGTCGATAAGTCCGGGATCGATTCGTGAGATCCTGTTGAGGTTTCGATCGGGTTTTCGACTGACGTTGTGGTCCTTTCAGTGTTTCCAACAGAGTCGCAAGGTGGAGTGGGTTTTTCCTTTGGAAGTTTTCTGATGTTTTTGTAATGGGGTTTTAAGAACCATTGGTACCATTTTTTGTGACGACATTTCTTGTGGGTCGCCGATCGTTTGTAGCTCATAATGTTGAACTCGTAAACGTTATCTGGTATGTTGAGCATTGCGGTGGTTCGTGCCTGGAAATGAAAAAATTCGATTTCACTTAGTTGGTAACTCAAGAGTTCTCGTTGGAACTGAGGACCTGCTGGGATTCACTCAAGCTTCCGGAATATTCTATGATTCCCGTTCTCGGAACAGATTTCAGGCTCGAACGAGAGTAAGTCGAGGAATTCCGGCGGAAATCCCGCTGCTGCCGATGGCAATAATGATGATGGTGATTCGGAGTGAGAAACGAAAAGAAAGCGGGGCAGAAGAGGAGGGAATGAGAGATCGAAGTCGAATCTGTTGGAACTGGGATCAATGGAATCTGTTGGAAGAAGTGTAGATGGCAGCTTTTCCAGAGTGCTTCTCCCTGAATTAGAGCCGAACGAGGACGGAAATTGAGGGAGCGCTAATTTGGAGAATATTCATGAAGTCCATATCGCGTCGGCAATCCGCTCTCTGGTCCGAATCTCCTATCGTCATAACTGGATTTTAATGCAGACTTCTGCCTCGCCCAGAGGGTGAAGCTTCCCCTGTGCGCGGCCCACGAGCACACAAGTGCCGAGATGATTTTGCGTGGATTTAGCGAGCGGGATGGACGGTGGGCGCGGGAAACGACCATGAGTTTGAAAGCTTTCGAGTCAAGGGAGCTCGATTGCGGAGAAATCTGAGGCGAATCTCCGATTCTCGAATCAAGAGCCGCCGGCGTCGTTCTGGGGATCTTTACGTTGAATTGATATTCCACTCGCGAAACTCAACTCGTCCGGCAAGCAAACATCCAATAATGAAGGGAGCATTCGTTACCGGACGAGGCAAACTTTCCGAGTTTTCCGTGCAGCCAGGAAACTCGTCGGAAATACCAGAGCGAACACAGCCGGGACTTCACGACGACGGCTTCGTTCATCTTTCGATACAGAGCAAATCTCACAAATCAATCTCTCTTCTTGTGAAAACGTGGAATATCGGGAATTCAGGGAACACAACGCGTGGACTGGAACGAGACGTTTTTCGTTCGATTCTCAGCCAACTCGACACCACCAGGGCATCTCGGGGCGACATCGTGGTTGACATCAGCGTTTCGAAAAGGGAATCATTTGCAATATCCAGATCCGAATTCAATACACGATGACACCTTCCATTATTATTCCTTATCGACTTCCCTCCCCGCTGTAGTGGCGGTCGCAGACGAACTGACTGACTGACTGACTGGATCTCCAGTTGGGTGGCTGTTGTATGCACGAACGCGTTCATTTTTAATACAGAGCGACGAAGGCACGGCTCCCCGGAACCGTGCATGTCACCACCATATGCGCCTAAGTACCCTATAATTGATCAGTCAAGCGCTAACCAAAAAGACGAGCCGCCATTCAATTAGTTGTTCAAAAAAAAGTGTACACGAACTCGGCGATTCTCGAAAACATAAACAAATCGAGTCCGGCAAGAGAGTGCTTGGACTTTCCCCGAATTTTCGGAGAGTCGAGATCTCCCGGAGTCTCGAGCAGAAGTTTCGTCTCAGGATCTTGCCGAATCTCTCTTCGAATTTCAACGAAAGGGTTCGCCGTCATTGCTGAAGTACATCGTAACATCGCTGAAGTCAACGGTGAACTACGATTAGGGGACTTCCAAACTCGCACGAAACCAATAAGACTCTCTTCCTCTTTGAGTTCTTTTGGTGTCTGCGGCTGAGGCCAGCAGAGTTCCTGAATTTAATCTTGTGGAACGGGGTAAATTTGAGGAGTGAAATTCGAGCCGGCTAAATTCAAAATGGCAAACTTTTCCACAAGTGAACTCTCCAAGGAGTCTCTCAATTTGTCGATTGTCGGCCGCACTTTTCTCCTGGAGAAGTTTGATTCCTCAAGAGGAGGGAGGGCGTGCGGGTCTGCGTTTCTCCAGTGGAAGAAGTTCCCCCGTCCGACCGAAGAAAGAAAGAAGGAAGGAAGGAATAGTAGTAGTCGACGTCTGTTGCTAACTTTACTCAAGAGATGTGAGAGGAAGGCACGGAGCAGAAATCAACACTAATGGTATGCCATCACGCTCTCTATACCGAGAGCGCACGGAACGAACATAGCACACAGTTGCCGAGGAAGGGAGTTCCATGATCGAAGGGGCAAAACGGGCAGGCTGGCGAGCTTGCTGGCGGACTGGCTGTAACCGCCACCCCACCAACTCACTTACCAGATTGCGAGTAGCTGATTGTTGTTGTTGCCATCGCCGCCGCCGCCGCTGCTACCGCGCCCGTTCTCCTGACCACCACCGGCAGCGGCTCGAAGGAGAACTGAACTCCTGCGTGGCGTGTAGAGAGGGAAGCCGAGGCTGAGTTTTTTGGCGAAACTTTTTGGATACCACGGTGGGAATCGAGCCATCAGTCGGTTCGTTTCCCGGTTGTCTAGCTACACTGACTCTCTATCGCCCTTTCGCGAGCCCGTCTAGGTAGGTGGGGTGTCTTGCTCGCTTGCATTGAGGCGTCTCGGCCGATGTCTCCTTTCCCTCAGGATTCGGGCTAAGTGGCAATCATACCGTGACGCTAAATCCCTGCAGCAGCCCTTAGCCGCCGTTGCCGAGTCCTCCGCTTCTAAGGCTGCTATCCTGACTGAAATCCAGGATTTCGTCGTGCATCTCAAGGGAAGGGATGCCACGACACACCTGAGTACGAAATCTCTCGGTGGGAAGAGGGAAGAGCTACGCTCAGTTATCTTCAGAGATCCAGCCGCGCTCAAGAAGCAAACTTCATCAACAAACGATTGACCCCGTTCTTTGAGAAACGACAACTTTCGAGCAATAATGACATCAGAAAGTCCGAAGTCTCGAATCGTGAATGTTTTCTTTCTCAGCCTTCGCTCTCATCGATTGTCACTCGGCCAGGGCCGCAAACCCTCTTCGGAAATGCGCCATAAAATGTTAAACGAAGCGAGATTTCGTGGAGACTCGTGGAGGGCTTCGAAATATCGATATCTGATGGACTGACGGATCGCCGTGCGTTCCGGAAACACAGATGGCGGGTGGTCGTGTCTGAACAGGATGGGCATGTCGATTCGAAATTGGCATCAATCTAAAAGAATCAACGTCCTCTTGTAAATGAAATTGAGTTTGGTATCCATAGTAGGATCTGTAATTGGCAACTGCTCCGAACAAGAGTTCTCCAGAGATGAACTCGTTGTAGATTCAGACACAGCAATCTCTCGGAATGGAGTTCCTCCACAGGAGATGCCGAAAAGAAGGACGTTGAAGCGCAAACCAATGGAGATCGACTGAATCACGGCTCCGAGAGCAGTGTGGAAGCGTTATCCTCTTCGTTTTCTGCCGAAAGTTCCCTCGTACGGCGGCGCACGATCGAGGCTACCGTAACAACGCATCAACAGACAGCGGCCGTCGCACTCGTTTTTGATGGTGGATTCGGTTCCTTTGTTGTTCTTCCCTATTCCTCTGTTCGTGTTGTTAAGCTTCTTCTCGCGATGTTCCGTCCCGTTTGCTCGTAGCCGCGGAAGTAGACGCTCGCTTAATTCGACTAAAAGGACTCGGAATCCCACTCACGTCGGTTCGTTGGTCGTTGCATACGAGGCCAATACCGACCTCGACCGATTCGCCGCCGCCATTGCTCGCCTCGTTTCCCTCAATCCAATGCAGCCGCCTGCATTATCCGGCTCGGCCTTTCTAACTTTTCTTCCGCCTTCCATGTGAGCAGCCATCAGATTTCTAGAAGGTTCATCACATGCAGTCCCGAGTGAAGCGAAGCAACTTCGCGCTAACGCGATCAAACTACAAGAGCAACGGGTTAGGAGCGTTCTCTGTTAGAGACAGGTGGGCGTTAAACCGCCAGCATAATTAACAAGACTTGTATGCTCGCACCGAATCACAAAAAAAGAGCTTACTGATCATCACCGGTTAACATAATGCGTGCGAGCATAGTCTCTCATGCTTAAAGTGAACTCTCAGATTCCGACCGCATTTTGCGTCCCATCATCTAATGAAGTCGAATGAGAGCACTCAAGCTCCGTTCCTGGCGTACTTGGCGGTGACAAAGTGACGTCGTCCACGACATTTTAATTTGTCGATCGAAACCTCCGAATTGCTTTCCAGACTTGGAATCGTTCTCTTCGTCGAGAACCATCCTCGAAAGTCCGTCAACTCGGATCGGAGCGGAAAGGTTCTGATTTTGGATTCAGAAGTCTATTTTTACACTTGATTGCACAAAGCGGACCTCCGAATCCACTGTCCATGCTACGTGCAGATGAGTTTGTTTATGAATATGAGGTTATGTTTGTAATTTCATAAATGGGTATAGTTTTACGTGTGCCAATGTACACAATACTCGCTCACAATTTGTCACTGGAGCTCGGTTCGCCTGTTGTTCGGGGCAATCGGAGCTTGGAGGTCGACTTCACGTCGACGCCCTCGTTCAGCCGGCGAGTGAACGAGTGGACACGCCGCCGCAAGCTTTTGTCATTGGCCCCTCAGAACGCCGCCACTCGTCCCCGTGTTTTGTGCTAATTGGCACGGTGCACGTTGCAATACGTTGTCCGTTTGTCTGCGACCAACCGTCCGTCCGTCGGTCGGTCGGTCCCTACATTCCCCTCTATCTATCTGTCTATGTCCCTCTTGCCCGCTGTGGTAATCCACGGAAGAGGCGGTGAGCAGGACCTCATACATAATACGGCCGTGTTTACAGGATCAGCGTCGAGTGGTCACAGGAGTTTGGCAAGGCGGCTCACGTTCCACAAAGTTGAGTTATGCAAATGTCGCTTGGCTAGCCCGTCGGTAGGTCGGCTGACTGACTGACTGGCCAACCGGCCGGCCGTCGGGAGGACGATTGGACGGCTGGCTGGCTTTGTGACCAAAGAATCCAACGTAGTTCTCAGAAAGTTCCGAAGAATTCTTGAAGCGTCTCCAATTAACTTTGAGAATTTGGTAATCACCGCCAACGTGCTCGACGTCAGTCGCGTTCCTTCTCCAGACAGAGCTCTGCCGGTAATTCATTAGCACTCGTCGTGACGTTTTAATCACATTATCTGCATGATATTGCGTTCTTGCCAAAAGGCATGCCGACCGCATTTGAAGTAAAACACTGAAGAGGAACCATGGTCTGCAGGTCAAGTCCGCCGCTTCGCAACACCGGAGAAAGAGAGAGAACTGGTTTTGCCAAACAGCATTTTTGACATCGACGTCTGCGGAAACAGACGAGAGTGGCACGATTGGAAGAAACTGACTTTTATCTCGGCTTGGGTGTTGTGGTTGCCGTTAGGATACCGATCATCAACATCTGTTTCATCAGTTTCCTCGCTTATCGAGCAGAGCGCAAACAGAAGCGAAAGTTATCTCTGTCACTCGACAGAACAGACACGAAAGCACGAGGCACATTGTTGCCAATAAGAGAATTTATGTTCGTCTTTGCTGTTTCGGAATCCGTAATCAAATTTGCTATCGATTCCCGTTATCATCACCGTCAGTCTTCCCTGTCGTCTTCTCCAACACCTCTGAACCTTCTCCTCGATGTCGGCTGGATATCCACCTCCGCACACATTGCCGAAACAACGGCTAGAGTCGACGCCACGGCATATTACGCGAGTGAAGTCTTTTCCATTCTCTGTTTTCTGATCGGCTCCGAGCTGAGGGCGCGCTATACATGGTAGCTGCTGAAGGTGACCTCGACATTGACCAATTACATTCGATGTTTCTTAGACGAGTTTCAGTCTACCACGCGTCAACAAGTTCGATCATTCTCAGCCATCGGGGTGTTGCAGTTTTTAAAGCTGCCATAAACAGGCGTTCCGGAGCGAGAAAGTTGGTGGAGGAACATCTGTTGGTGAACTGTCAACTTTGGTCGCCACGCAACTCAATCAAAACTTGGCTGAGTTCAATTTTCCGCGTCAGGTGGCTATGCAGCACGCGCCCAATGCAGACACTCTGCTCAATGTAGAAGTCAACGTCAGCAACAGGATTTTCGCTGTTCTTGCCTCGTGGACTTCTCTCAGAATCACGGATGCTTCGCTCGTTTGGAACGAAGTCAAATTGGACCCGCCTGGAGCGTCTTAATAGAGCATAACTCTGGAACACAGCGGAAACCCGAAATCTTCCCGGAAACTACTTCGACGATCGTCAATGTCCCCACCGTTGGAAACCCACTCGTAAATGCCAAACAAAGGAAACAAGGACGGGATCGGAGTGAGGGAAAACCTCCTTCGTCGAGAGCAAACGTTTCACAAAGACGAACCGCTCCTCGAGAGGCGTCCAGGTAAGACCAAAGCGCTCTGTGGAGGGCGGAGGGGTTCGCTAAGGGCTTGCCGGGGATTTGGTGTGGTGTTTGGTACGGAGTTGTCCATGGTAAATTTGACAACAAACGCAATCCAGTGTTCGGTAGGACACTTGGTCGCCGAAGTCCCCGAGGAAATCAAAGTGTGTCACCCAAGGCGGGTGGGTCGCTTCAATGCCAAGACTAATGCGATATCAATTGAGGCGCAGACCCACTTCGAACATCTCAACATTGTTGGCGTTCGTTCGAGTTCTTCGTCTCAGGGCACGTTCGAAGTCTCGAAGTCCTGCACGTTCGGATCCAAATGGACGCAGCGAATTCTCAGAGAGACTTCAACCCAAAGCGTCCGAGGACGAAGTCGAAAGAGCAGAAACGAACAGAGGAAAACCACGTTGAACGAAAGCAAGGCTTCAACAAGCTCTCTCTGAACTACCTGGGTCGAATGTGGGCAAGGGCAGATGTCGGGAAGCCTCCAAGATTCTGACCTGCAATGGTTTCGTCACGACTGAGTTCGGTCTTGATTTTCATCTCGTTAGTTTCCGTATTTCACGTCGCGGTGTGACACCATGACAAAAAAACTGCATGCGCAACCAACCAGTCCCGCGGACAGGCAACGAAGCGAGTGCGCTGTTCCTGACAGTGTGCGGCGAATGTAATGCAGGTACGCTTCTCATCTTTTACGCCTTTCAAAACATCTGATTTGAATTCTCCGGAGCGACCACCAATGTTATTCATTCGTTCGTTCCTTTTTCGGTGTCGACGTTTACACACTTTCATTCATTCTGACGGTTGGCGACGGGACAGCAGGACAGACATGCGCGAGGGCACGCTCTACATGACGTTGCTTGGAGCTTCATGCACATATTCTCGAGCGAGGGAAGGAGCGAGCTGCTCATTGCAGACTCGCTGGGCTGACAGATGTCACTCTTCGTGGTCGTAACCACCAACGGTGGGCGCCCTGTCTGTCATGGGCGGCCGTGTGGAAGGACACCACCGCCGCCGCCACTGGCACGACTGCTCCGAAGAGCAGTAGCAACGAGTGAGCATCAGAGCTCGATACAAGATCCTGTGCTACATTGTCTCGTGTCGCCAGTCGTTCGAGTTTTCAGAGCTTTGTGGTTGGCGATCAGGCTTTTAAGCGGAGCTGTTGCTCAACTGGCGAATCTGACACGCCCAGTCAGCCGGAAGCATGGAGGAAGTGAAAAAAAGTTTAATGCACGACGCAAAGACTGACGCTTGGCACGTGCACGACGCCGCACGAGGTCTTCAATGACAAGCTAACACCTCAAATGGTGTTCGGCTGTCGATTCAGAGCGGAAAATTCTCCATTGATCGCCTATCGAAGACAGGAACTCTGAAATCTCGAAATTCGAGCTCGAGGAAGGAATTCCGTTCCGAAATCCAAGCCGTTCCCATAACAGAAAGATTTCTGTTACCGTGGATATCCTTTCCAGACAAAAACGCACGCTCGATCCTTTCCCGGAAAAAAGAATAAACAGAGGCACTCCTTCAATCCTGTTTTCCACATCATTCAACACGCTCAAGCGAACTCGCGTCGCGCCTTCAAATTTGAATTTCGAAAAAAGTATATTCGGGGAGTTCTCTTCCCCTACCGTCGAAGAATGTAGGAGACGCGACGCAAACAAGTTTCTTTAGTTAAGCGAAGTAAAGTTCTACTTTCTCGTTGAGCTCGGCCCAGCTGCACACGGCGACCGGCGAGTCATGAAATTCTAGTTTACGAAGCGGCTCTCTCGTTCCCTTCTTATACGCTCTGTTTTCCGTTTTACGCAACATTAACCTACCAGCTGAGCGAGCGCAGTCTCCCGACTGTGCGCTCGGGAGCGGTCTTTTTCGTCACAACGAACTCAATACATTTCCACAACAAAGCCAACGGTCTGCCCGCCAATGATCAGCTGATCAACAGCGGCGAGGGCGGCAGCAGCAGCAACAATAACAACAACTGCTGCTGCTGCTGCTACTGCCGCCAAACGTGCACGTAGAGCAACCGACAAAACACGACGACATTGTCGACGAGCATCATACATCTTGCATAGTGCAAGCGATTCATAATCAGCGGCTGGCGGCTGCGCACGAACTGGTCGACGGATGGCTGGCCGAGCGACCGACCGACCGACCGACCGACAAGCGAACGTAGCCCAGGCGCGAGAGACATGATCTCGTGACCCTAAACGATCCATCTTGGTGTTGCGAGCTGAGACCTCGATCAAATACTTCGTTCCGCTCCGAGTACCGCCCCGACGCTCTGCCCTCGGCGGAGCCCCATCAGCCACGGCACGGTATAACAACAAGTGATGCTCTTCGCTCAGACTGCGATTAGAAATTAATGGAATGTACAAATGGATGGAACAAATGATGGAACAGCAGCAGCAATCGAGTGCTCATAGCGCTTAAGGGAACTGCTCACCGGAAGACAGACGGGGTTCTCTGTGTGTGAGATACGCCTCCGCAACTATCCGTTTGTGCAATCGTCGTGATTCGTAGACTTGATGAGAACCGAGAGCGGCCCGACTGAGTCGACGACTTGAGAACGAGCACCATTTGTCACCATTTGGTGAGACACGACTCATCAAGTGATGTCACTCAACCATTTCGCGTCTCCGGAGTTTCTCCTCTTCTTCGCAGACGTGGTCTGTATCGTGTCCTCCGACCAGACACAGAATCTTGGGGATTCGGCGATTCTGGGACTGTCATCTTGAGAAATGTAGCGGATGTGAAAGCGATTCTCATCTCTATCGAACAACCTCGGTTGCGCGAAGAGGGACTCCAACATTCGAGATTCTTTTTCGGCAACGAACTCATTCAAGAAAACGAACTTATTATAGCTTAGGCTCCACGCTGCGTCCATGGACTAGAAGAGCGGAATAAACTATCTAGGATTCGTCGATTATTGTGGGAGTTTTCGAAACGGATCGAGCCTAAGCGAACTGAGGAGAATTTATGAGGCGCCACAATTAATGAAAATGCTCGCAGAATATCAACGGGCTCCGAATTCCTCGAAAATTAGAATTCTCCATCAATTCTCGAACAGATCCTGCGGAAGACGTGGCCGTGGCCCTTCCCGCCGTTGAGTCGAACGCAATGTTGCGAATCCTCAGAACTTCGGAGTCCCGCCTGATTCCAAGCCTCGAATCTCGTCTGGAATCCGGAGCGAAGGTGGAAACGACGGGAGAACTGAGAGCAAAGACAAAACGAGCTCCGGGGGTTCTTGGCTCTCGCGAGAAATTGGGGTCGGGTAGCCACGTAGCAAGACGCTGCGTACGTGCCGCACGCGCGTCGATGTATGGATGTTGGGGAGCAGGCTTTAGCATACATACCTGGAGAGACACATTCGGTCTGTGTCATTACGAACATACAGACACGTTTAGCTGTTCTTAATTGGCCCGTTTGGATCACTGTCTCTCAGGAAGTATAACGGCCCCACAAGAGTAGGCAGCAGGACGGTAGGGCGGACGGATCGGGATCCGCGAGACATTAGTCAGCTCCAGCCATAGGACTAACATGTCAAAACGGGACGTGATCCACGAATTCGCAGTAGATTTGTTAGAGGTACGAACAGGGCGGAAGGAGTGCCGTGAACAGGGGTTCTGCTTTCACGTCTAAGAGTTAACTCGCAATGTTTCAGGTCGTGCGGAACGTACATTCCGCTAACGAGCGGGTCAACATGAGGCAACCATCCGCGCGAGCCATTCGGTGCGGTTCTTAGTCATTTACACGCGGATTTATGTTTCAGATTCCATCAAAGCACGATCATTGTCATTACGGTTGGTACGGACGGAATATTTGCCAATTATCAGGATTGATTCACGTTCTGTTTTCAAAGCTCTGGTACAGAGTCACTTTTGAGTTGATATCACGTTTTGCCTCCGATTGTCCATTCACGCTAAATACTCGGAGGTGACCAGCGAATTCCTGATCGATTCATCGTGCTCAGAGATCTGAGGACGAACCATCCATTCCAATCAATCGACCGATTTCAATCAGATCGATGAGGCGACTAAGTGGTGATCATACGGCGGATTGGAGGAGACGAAGATCTCGGAAAGAAACTGAAGCAAAGTGTTCCATGCTAGCGGAAACCAATCCTAACGTCGCGTCTTGAGGTTTCGAATTGATCCGATGAGAACGATCGGTTCGGCGAGTCCTCGAAAAGTGAGAGCGAAATTTCACACCTCAGCGCTGATATAATGTGATACAGCGGGTGACTGATGCGAGCCACCGAGCGGAATCGCGAGACATTCTCTGCCCGAGCAGTGACCGCATCCCCCGCAAAAGTATCACCGGCGCCTCATTTCCCATCATTTGTAGAAACACGAACGACTGTCGCCGAAGCTTGTCAATGTCAGATCCAAAGCGCTGTTGCCTTCTTCCATCGTGGGAGACTTTGAATTGAAAAGACCTTGGCAATCGCACGACGCCTCGCTCGTGCGATTTCAACGAACCCTAACTCGAAGTTTCGCTACTGTCGCAGCTTACCAATGCGACCGACTGTGATTAGTTCATATCCACTGACTCACTAAGCTGTGACACGGAATCGGATGCACGTTGAGCTCGCCGTAAATTATTCGGCTTCCCCGGGTGCCAAGCGTCATCTAATAATGCAGTCGGAATCATCTCTATTCCGAAAAACCAATCGATGAGTCCACAATCACGAAATTGGGCTGTTGCCAGAGTTGCCGCGCATCGACTCGACAACAACAATCCTCCAACGAAACGATGCACACTTCAAAAATGATAATCGTCGGCATCGAAACCTCAATCTCTTCCACGTATTATCGTTTGAAGGGTTAAGGTTTTACTTTGAGAAGAGTTCCAACTCGATGTGAGATAATCTTAAGAGAAATATCGAGCTTTTCGACTGAATCGCGTCTCTTTCCTGTGGGTTTGTCTCGATACATGTTCATTTGTGTTCGATAACCCTATGTTTGAATGAACGTATGAATCCATCAATCGTTGATCAACCCGATCGAGATTCGGCGTTGCGTGAACACTCCCACCAACGGAGGCATCCAAAGTACTAAAGGTGTTTTTATTGCGGTCGGGGTACAGCAAGGGTGACGAGAGCGGGACTCCGACAGTAAATTCAAATCAAGAACTCCTTTGAGACAGACCCTTGTATATTATGGACTTCAACAGGCGTCCTAACATGAGTCGCCGCGTAGACTCAGCTTGATCCCCCACCGAAGATCCTTCATGAGTTGTTTGCAACCCTCCACTTCGTCATGATCCTCCTTCCCTCCCCTCATACTCCTCCACATGAATATTAGTTGCCATAAACTAAGCCCGAGAGATATGACTCCGAAGCAAGGTGCTCGTCCTTAATTGACAGTGAGTTGAGTTTCAGAGCCGGCTTTTCACTTTTTTTTACCTTCCTCACTAAAGTCCATCTTCCGTCTGTTCGTTTCATTGAAGCCAGTTTCCACCCGCGATCGAATTAATGCACTCGTGTAGTCTCTCCGACAGGGAACAACTCTTGTGAAATCGCTGCTCGTTCGGTCGGTCGGAGTTGTTTGTAATTCAGTCCCTCGTATCTCGGTCCGACTTTGGAACGTCGGCGTTCAAGCTCCAAGTCATCCACCCCCGCCGTGTCTCTGCTGCAATTCCTCTTCTGCTTGCATGTTCTCTGCTCCGACCCCTCGGATATGCGATGCTTTATGGCGGCTCGCTTCTCCCCGAGGAAATGGCAATCATATCGTAAAGTGTTTAACACATGAATCCCTGTGAGGGACGTCGACGCCTTCAGGGAGAATGAATAGACTTGTAAGTACAGTCCATAATGCAGCATCGAACCGAAACCTCGAGGGATCCACGTATAACGCTTAATCAAGTCGTGTTTATGGAATTTATGACAATTATTACGACACTCCGCCCCTCCTGTCCTGCGGATCAGTAGGGGCGACAACCGAGCCATCAGCTGAGGCGGTCTTGGAACCGATGCAGAGCACTCACCCTCACATTGCCATCAGCCGCGACAATGCTCAAGAGACAGCGGGATTGCCGCTGAGAAACACTATGTAGCCCGTTTGTTATCTGTTCAGGACTTCGCCAAAAAAAACTCACGAGTTTGAGATTCCAGTGTTACTTTGCAATTGCTCGGCAGTAAAACCGATCTGCTTCCCGTCGTGGCAGCTTCCTGAAGATGGCCTACTTCCAGTGGCAATGACAAAAGTGAATGTCGTCAAATTGGGATGAGCTCGGAGAAGGTAGAAATGAGTTTCACCTCGAACTTATCGTGAGATCGGATAATACGCAGAACGAAGTTACGTTCTGCATACGGATTTCATCCAGGAAAGCGCGGGATCAAAACGATATTGAATATAAATTCGAGCTTCTAGGGCACTGCGGCGGGCCGTACTCGACTCACCTAAGGCGAAGAACGCGGTTGACAGGTCGGGTTTCAGTGGAGCAAAACAATCTCTTCAAGGTTATCGCTCTCGGAGAAATAAAGAGAGTCCCGCTCGCTCGCTTTCCGATTGCGAGACTCGCAGAAATGACTCAGAACACGAGCGAGCCTGCGCGATTTCGATCGCGATTGAAAAATAGTCGCAATTTTCGATGAAAGCTCGTTTACATTCGTTCTCGTTCAGCTCTGACTCCCAGGAGTGTTTGAGCCGCTGACTCACCTGAGCGAACTGCGGATCCGAGACTAATTGATCCGCTATGATGGAGTTTCGTTCGAGTCTCTTCTTTTCACATCTCAAGCGCGCTGACACACATACACACGAACTCCGTCCGGCCTGGAGAACCAACGTCCGTCCGATTCACCGACTGACTGACGATCGACTACTAAACTGCTGACAAGACCATCGCGCAGCGGACTCTCCAAGCAATATCGCTCGCGGTAAACATTGCTAAACTCGCCGCCGACGTCACCAGAGATCACGGCAAAACCCAAATCCAAATGTTTGACACTCACAGCATGCGGCACTGTATTCAATGGCTGAGCGAGCCCGTGGAGCAGCGAGAGAGCCGAATGTTGTTGTGGCCGCCGACGCTTCTACGGCCGCGTCAGACGGCGGCGCATGTGGAGAATGGAGTTGCTGGCAGATTGCTTTTCCAAGAGACAAATCGTCAAAAGAGACGAAACTCAAAGTCACCGCGTCGAGCAGTCCCGAGTTTGATGCCACGGACTCGTCAGCTGTTCAGATTCGGCTCCGGAGAGGGGAGAGAGATAGAAGAGCAACGAGCGTCCAGACGCTCGTTATTGGTAGACAGCGGACGGCTATTTTTCTGTGCCGTTTGTGGCCATGTCGGCGGCGGCGGCGATGGCGGCAGCGGCTCCTCAAGGCCGGTGTAGTTGGGGCGCTCTGCGGTGGCCGCTCCTGTCTGCGGACCACTTGCTAACATGGATAAATGCTCGGTGGACAGATGAGCACACCGATCGAAAGATGGACCTGTTAGGATAGGACCGACACTCACGACGCCACGGTAGCGTTAGCTTCGAGAGGGTGCGAGGGGAGCGCAGAAAAATGAAGAGACAGTGCTGACTTCGGAGGAGAACTCATGAAGATCTCGACGGTTTCGTGGAAATTCTCAAATATGAATTTCGGAAAAGGAATTGTAAATTTCTCTATTCTGATATGGTGATTTCCTCCCATCGAACACAATTAATAATGAGGTTGCATCGACGAGTAGTTGTTTCCAGTTGACCAGTTTGAGAGTCGCTGTCACTCGAATCAATTTATTGAAGGTCATGGATGCTTCGTGGGTAGGGCCTGTGTCATTTAGAGCTCGATTGCAACCTTCCAAAACGTTTTTCACTCCGTCAAAGGAAGCTCTCGATTCGAATTTGAATTTGAAGGATTGAGTTCCCAGGGCTTTGGAAACTCTCAGCATCGCCCTGAATTACCCGGGCTCGCGCGATCGCACGTGAACAAGCTACAAGAGGTAATTCAAACTCCAATTCGAGAATTTTCGATCCTAATTTTAGCCTCGACCAGTCATGCGGCTGCGAAGCCCGGCCACAGGGTAGCGAAAGGTGTTGTTGAAAGCTCGAATCGAACTCTTTCGAATTCGGGAACAAGCCACGTGAACGAGCGAGCGAGCGAGCGATTCATGAGAAGTAAGAATACTTTTCGCAGGCCGGCGGCAAGCCAACTCACGGCCAATTAATTCCCACCGTCTTCCGTTCGGCGGCAGCCATTAACAAATCATTTCATCCACGTGTCTGAGAAAGCCACTGTCGACTGCAGCCTCGAGATTAGCATGCAGGTTGTTGGGTCTATCGTCCCGAACGACGCGTTGACTCTTTCTCTTTCTCGTCTGGTTCTCACTTGATTTTTTTTTCCTTCTCGCGGTCGATCTCTTCCGGCTCAGTTCATCGTTGGCTCCCGAATCGCTCGAGCTCGATGTTTCTCATTTCCGCTGCCGCTGAACCCGGCGGCGAGCATAATCGGCAGCTGACTCGATGCAGTCCTTGAGAGGTGAATTTACATCTCGACCAGGTTTCGGAGGAGTCTGTCGTTTGAGATAGTGCGATAGAATGACTCCATGGAGTCGGAATTTTATTACCGCAGATCGCTAATCGCTCCGATCCGTAACATCGCTCATGCTGTCACACACATCTGGTCTCCGCGAAACGCGGTGAATTATCTCATGTTCACACCTTGTTCAGTGACGTCCAGTGTCGACTTCCAGAAGTCGAGGGAGTCGATCAGGATATCTTATCCCGGAACGTTATGATCTGGTTTCGAGGTTTAATAATTAGTCTTCCACTCAACGGCATCTCTATTTGAAGTATAACGCCGTATCCGAAGCTTGATGTCATGCAAAGTATGAGAAATCGCGATTTCGATTGAAAAGTTTCGGTGATCGAGATCAAGGCTTGGCTTCCAATCGATTGGAGCACTAACAACGCAGCTGACGATATCAATAATGTGTCACGAGCTCTGGCTGTCAATGTCGATAATTTCTCCGAACTGAGATAAGCGCTGATCGAGTTACTGACTCATGGATCAACCGCAGATTACTGAATTATAACTCATTTCTCGACATGGCTACAGACGCTCGACTCACTCGGTCGGGAAGGGCAAACTCAAACTTGGCTCTCAAGTCATTCCTTATCGACTCAAATCTGTTTGAGTTCTGTGGTTAGATTAAATGCTAATTTTAGCTTGTTGCGGCTTGTAGTTGTCGATATATGTATGTTGTTCATATCGTCAATAATTTAGGCAAACGATCCATTCTGCCGCTCTCCTCTCTTGCCCCGTGGAAGGCATACAGTTTTGCAACGATAAAGTCAAAGCCTAATCCAGACTCTACCGCGAACAGGGGTGCATTGAAGATCAGCTATTTATTGATTCTGGGCCAAGAGGTGGGCTCGCCGCCGTCGCTAGGGCCGAAAGGAGGGCATGGAAAGGAGTACATTTTTGAGTAGAAGAAAGAAGGGAGCCCCTCCGTGTGCCGGATAGCGGTCGGGGAGGCAGACGGGCGAGCCCTTCGGTCCCGGAAGAGCTCTATCGCTGGCTATCCAAAAGGGCCATGATCGAATTTGGACGAGCGCCTCTCGAACTTAAGCACCACCCAACTTATCGAAACAGTCAAAGAGATCGCATACTCAACATCCACTCGCCACGACCAATGAAACGAGCCATCGTTTGAACGAGGACGATGGAAGTGAACGCGGTGAAATCCACTGGCGATCGGTGGGCTCGGGAAACTTTGAAGAAAATTTAGGAGGGCTCGTCTTCGGGATATGTGGTCTTGAGCCCCCGGAGATCAAAGTCAGCAAATCATCAGACGCGTCGAGACGAGATAAAAATGCGGAGAAGCACATGGGAACGAGTTTTGGGGAGAGCTCACGGCATGAGATTTCGCCGAGAACACTTACATTCTTTTCAACGGTCCACAGAATATCGGAATAAATTCTTATTCCGGATTTATCGAGTAAAACTCTTACGTCGCGTGAAAATCGTGGAAATCCGGCAAAGATCCGCGGGAAAAAGAAGGAATTCTACAAATTTCCTGCTAGTTTCTCGAAGATAGATTATATTGAAGAGCATACTGTGGGGCTTCGGTTATCAGACCAACCTCACAATCAATCCCTTGCAAAGCGAGAGGACTTCCCGCATTCAGTTATTCAACCACCGGTTCCGCACTCGCTTCCTATAACGATGGTTGTGGTTGTTGAACGCCGCCGCCGCAAGTAGGAACTTGGGCGGAACAGCCCCCTATAATTTTAGAAGTAGACCCTCTCCACGAACGGTCTGATAAATTCTACCTTTCAAGACACATGCTGTTTCCCATGAATTCATCCGCATTCCTGCCTGGGAGCCTCGAACAGCTGAAAAGAGCGAACCGCGGAGCATGCTGGGAGCGATGGAAGCGGCGAGGAAGAAAAGCGAACCAAAGAGCGGGCTCCAACAATCCCTCGCCGAACCGAATTTAAGTATTCACACGCAACCCGCCTGAACATTACAGCGTACGCCCACAATTGTGCAAATACTTTTCAAAGTCCGAGCCTAGTCATTGAAGTTCGGCACTTTCCACTCGTTAATTACGAGTTCGCATGAACGGGAAAAAAGCTTTTTGTTTTGACTCGGGAGCTTTTGTTCACGAGACAGGGAAGAATTCTCGGTCCAGGATGCGTGCAAGCCATAGGCAGCTTATGTGCGGTTTACAACCTGAGCAAGTTTCCAATCCATCAAAATGCTCGCCTTGATCTCGAGATTCCTCCTCGTCCCCATTGAGCTCGAGTGCTCCAACCCCTGAATCGTGAGAGTTTTGAAGTTGAGCTCCGGGACATTCGTGCTGTCGGAAGACAGGGGCTGATGACGTCGAAGGCCTTGGCGAACCTTCTAGGCGGCCCTAACCGCACCCGCCAAGTTGGCCCATGAACTACCGATCAGACTGTGGTGTGGCCTGAATGTGCTACTAGTGCTCATCGCAAAGAACCTGTCTCCCGACGATCGTTTCCTTGAAGTGCTCACGAGCGTCGAAAGCAGTAATACTTCTCACAACATGCGCATACGAAAGAACTCATCGGAGCCAAGAGACAGGTACGAGCGAAGGTGCGCGGGGTATTCAACAAGGCAAGTCCGTCACTAGCCCAGTCAGTCAGTGAGCCACAGACCGCCGGCAAGGACGTCGTGTCGTACATAATGCATCTTATAGCTGTTGCGATGCTCGTTGCGTTGTACGTTGTACCTTTATGGCCGAGCACGCGGTAGGCCGAACGACGGCGCGGGTGGCTCGCTCGCCGGTCGACTGCCCAATGCGACTCGCGAGCACATGAACTGCTCATCCATTAATCTCTTTTTGATAACTGCACTACACCCAAGTCATGTTATTCCTGACTTCGTACACCTTACACCAACCCTTCTTATTGTGAATCGTTTATCATGCCAAGAGTGCGGCGTGAATCGAAGTTGGTCCAAGCCTCTACCCAGTATTGTCCGTCCGAGACACTTGCTCTCAGAACTTCATGCGAAGTCCTTGTAGTAAGATACAGCGCAACGTTTTGTAGGCCAGCGAGGTTGGGCAAGTATGGTTTCGATTCCCATCTTCCTATTTATTTGACGGTTTCTCCCCGACTTCAAGTATGCTGGAGGTTAATCGAAGTTTCAATCAATCGTGTTTTCAGAAAAGATTAGACCGTTGGAAAACATCCTGTACAACAAGTAAAATCTGTCGGAAGACGACTCTGATTCCCAAACAAGCTTTGTGCGAGTTTGAGGGCAGCAAGCGCCGGAGAAATCCGAGATGTCTTCATGTTCCCTCCATTGTCACTCTTCCGGGAAGGGGTCATTGTCATGGAAGTCACGGCCCATGAAAAGAATCACTTCGGTATTCAACGGAATCTTCGCATTTCTCATTTCTGTGTGATTGTGCTCCATTTTAGCGAAGCGTCCTGTTTTCGGCGACTTGTTTTCCTCGTCGGTCAAAGATGTCTCTCTCGATTTCTCCGTTCTATTCCAGCACATTCAAAGAACTTCCCTCAATAATATGTATGTAGATCATCGAGTTGTTTCAATATATGAGGCCTATTTCAAAGCTCATTGCTAGAGATTTTTCGGGTATTGCTCACCTTTGAACTGCTTTCAATACCTTAACACTGATTTGATATGATCTCGATTATTTCCCGAAAGCTTCGTGATGAAAGCATTCTTTCCTAACATTTTCTCTTTGATGGTCTCGTCCCGATATGTTTGAGGATTCCTAGACTCACCCACGTAGCACTTTCATACCGCGAATGCAAAGTCAATCTCGCTGCCCAAAGGATTGCGATCTCTCAGAGAAACAGAAACGCTCTTGGTGGTCGCACCGCCCAGCATCCCAAATTTCGAATCGTTTCTCGGAGCGGTTCCGGAGGATCACCTTAATAGAAGGATCGAACCGCGGCATATCGATGAATTCAATGCGACGCAATACGATAATATTTATTCACTAGCGATCCCGGTCGCGCTTCGCCGCGACGGCAGATGGCTTCGTTATTGAAACAGAACTCGAGAGATCGGGTTCGAGGATCTCTCATCTTGATATTAAAATGGTGCTTCTCCTTGTCAGAAGAGAAGGGGATATTGGAGTGCATCGTGGGACCGATGAGCTTCTGCGACTCGCTGGAGTTCTCCACTTTGCCGATGGAGAACTATGTCTCGTCGGTTGAATTCCTCGCCGACCATGACTACCTCTCTGACTGTTGGTTCATTGAACTGTCGTTCATGTGCACCAGGAGGAGTTTTGTCGGCCCTTATGACAACCACGTAATTTTCCAACGGCATCTCTCGAAGCCTGGTCTTGAAAGGTGGTACCAGTTCATTCCTCTCGTGAAGAAACGATCCACCTCTTCATCAGTTCCCCCCATGAAATAAATCTGGAGGAATCGATGGTCCGAATCTGGCAAGGGCAGAAGAGACCCTCACCGATGGTAGACTTGCCCTTGTACCTTGAAAGTCGGCATAAAACTATCGCTGATTATTTCTGTGGCACCGAAAGATGCCATCTGGAAACACGAATTATACTTCCGGATATTTTGGAGGAACTGTTTTGATTCACTCAAGTTCCCGGATATCAACGACGTTAATGGCTCCGGCGGAGGAAGCAACTCAACTTCCCCATCCGCACAACAGAGCCAAGGCGCCTCAGATTTGAATCGCCGCGCTCTACAAAACCTACATGCCTGATCCAGTTTCCCGATAACTATGTTCGGATGAATACCATAATCTATCAGAGGGTCGTAGTTTCTATCAGCCAAACGCAACTCCGTAGTATCAGATCGTCTTCTCTTTTTCATCCTTTCCCGATTGCTCAAGAGTCGAGTCCGACGCTTTTCAATCGTCTCTCTTCATCTACGATCATTTCGTCTCCTGCTCTCTTCCGATCGCTCGCTCCGGTTTGCGTCCAATTGACCTCGGCGTTGCTCTTCAGTTTCCAGTAACAACCATCGTAAATCAAATCCACGCCCGGTTTCCGACTCCGCGGAATCCCGATTTCTGACTGCGCGCTGGTGTGTCGACAACCAAATACAGTTTCCGACTCCGCTTCTTCTCTCTGCTGTGTCTCCACCGCACGTTCTACCGTCTCCCGTGTCCCTACCGTTTGTTCTACCGTTCCCCGTGTCTCCGCCGTTCGCTTTACCGCGTTCCGTCGTTGCTCCTCTTCACTCTGGACTAGATATGCGATCCGTAACTACGGCACTACGGGCCGTGAACTTTGGGCCGTACTTTTCTTCTACGGGTCTCTGGAAATCGGAAAGTATGAATTTCTCGAGGAAAAGGTCTTTGAGGTCTTTGGTAGAGCTCGTTGAGGAGAACAATTTACCCCCTGGGACCTTTCCCCGTATCTCTTATATTTCCTCCAGAATTTTGGAAAAACCTTCCCGAGCGAAATTTTCACAAGTCCGGAGCACGCAGCATGTATGTACCTATATTAAAAATTCCGCTCAGAAAGGTTTTTCCAAAATTCTGGGGGAACTACAAGAGTTACGGAGTTCTGCCGAAGACCTTTGGACCTTTTCCTCGAGAAATTCAAACTTTTCGATTTATTCGGAAAATTCGATTTCTGAGGCTAAGTTTTTTTTCCGCCCCTGTAATATACTGCTTCGGACTTGTGAAAATTTCACGCGAGAAGGTTTTTCCAAAATTCTGGGGGAACTATAAGATAAGGGGGAAGGTCCCATGGGGTAAATTGTTCTCCTCAACGAGTTCTACCGAAGACCCCAAGACCTTTTCCTCGAGAAATTCATACTTTTCGAATTCCAGAGAGCCGTAGAAAAAAACTACGGCCCGTAGACTACGGGCCGTAGTGCCGTAGTCACGGAACGCATATCTATATACTCTGGACTCTCCGCTGCTCATGATATCCTACCCGCGTTTTCCGTTGCTCGGCGTTTTCCATCGATTCGCTTCCTTCCCCACAACGAATCCGGTTCCCTTCTAGCCTCCTCTCACGTTGGTCGGAAGTCCGAAGTCTCCAAAGCCCGTGACAACTTTTCCTCTTAGCGTCCGAGGTTCTGCCCAGACCCTCAGTTAGACTTCGTTGTCGAAGTCAACAAACACTCCTCATTCCCGACTTATGTTCAACTAGCGTTCCCAGTCGCGCGCCATGACCCATGACCTCCATGAAATGCTCCGCTTCTCCCATGGAACGCGCAAGCTTGGCGGGATCAGAGACGAGCTCATCCAGCGTTTTCGGATCAGATCGCGCCTTTGCCGCGACACAGTGAAAGAGCATCGCAGCTTTAGATATTCAGCTTGAACATATTCATCAATATATATTCAATGGCTAGAAGTGGAGTCTGCTCGAGATACTCTTCGAGCATTCTATACCGGCTGCGCAATTCTAACAACTTTTCCCTCAATTCGAACTGAAATCCTGGAAGTGGTCGAAGTACTCATTCTCGCTGACCTAAAATTGATGTAGCTCGTCGCGACGGTCGTATGCAGCCATCTGTTACAAGAGGGCACGCAGTTTCCCTGCGATGAAAATTGGAGCTCCTCATTCATCGTCCTTTGTTGTTCATCCATCTCTACTGTATTTTCAAACAGTCCCTCGTCGGGAAGTCTCGGAATATACAGAGTATCCGTAAGGCTGCTTGTTCCAAATCCCTTTGCGTCTAATGATCCCTGGCATGTGTTATTTAGATCATTCGTTCATCCACAGACGAAATGCTGGCTCTCTGTCCATGTTTCAGATCGCCAACAAGTTCAGCTCATGTGGATGTAGTTTGTCAGCAGTTCCACGTCTACAGTGCCTCGAGTACATCAGGAAGAAGTGGAAGCTACACTTGACTCGATGTCGGGGCTGAAAACTCTCGACAGCGTCATCGATGCTTCCGGCATTTTTCAGCGATCCCTCATGCCGAACCTCTTCCGGGGACTGCCCGCTTCAACCTTGATCCTCGGAATGACGTTCCTTGCGCCGAAAATCCAAAATTTCCACTGTGCGTCCGATCCGTATATGATGGATTCAAGCCTGGAAAACGCGACTCATGATATCCGCAGCTCTCATTGTTACTCAGGTGGTCAAAAGACATGCAGCGAGTGGAGCTTCGATGCTTCAGTCTTCGAGAATACCTTCAAAAGCGAGGCAGGTTCACTATTCTTCGATTTTCGGGGAAACTGACCCTCTAATGTGGAGAAAGAATACTTTAGTTCCCGACGCCGAAATTCTACTGCACTGACTATAATGCATCTCGTGGAACCTCGTTTCTTCGAGGATTTCGACGGTGACTAGGAATTCCCGTTCGCTCGGCCAAGGATCATCTGGCTAAAAATCACGACCCGTTTCAGTTCAGCACAGTTTGTCAGTGGGAATGGATTCTCGACTTCTCGGATTCGCTCGTGATGGTTGGAGTGATGCTCGGAAACCTTGGCTTCTCACATATTTCTGACTGGTGAGACTCATTGTCAGTTACGGTCCTCGCGCACTTCCCAGAAATGGGGTTTTTATCCACGGCGCCGTTTAACGCTCATCGGGATCCAGTTGAACGTACTTCTGCATGCGATATCTGATCTCGTAGAGATTGACCGTAGAGAATCATTGAGGGGCTTCAATAGATCTCAAGGTCAAAATCTGGAGAAATCCCGTCTTAGCGGCCAGAATCATGATCGGGACTACTTTCCTATCAGCAAGTAACGTCTGCATTGTCTTTGCGCGATGCGTACTTGCTGAATCGAAGACGATGCATGCTCTGTGCTGTCAATCCTCGCGAGCGGACTACGAGAAGACATGAGTGTCGAGGTACGGCCTATTTTCGGAGTACGGCTCGTATTGCAATCTTCGGAAGTCGCAGGTATGGACTATTTTCGGGGTGTTTCTTTTAATCGGGGAAACACAGTAGGATGAGCGAAAGATTATCAGCCGTTCGTCGTGGGTTCATACGAGTTATTCTTGTTCATGTCTATCCAATAATCGGTCGAAGCGGAGGCAAAACTCCAAAGGCTGTGCCATTTCCGGGATCAGATTGTTGATATCTTCTATTTGAAGCTAACGAGGGACTTTATAATCCTTCTTGTTCAGTATGTCTGTTAGTCTAGATTGGTTTCACAAATCCTCTATCGGCGGGACTGCGCGGACAGTATCGTAGATATGTGATTCGCGTGTCACGATGCCCCAAAGTTCATAAACTGCCTGTATTCGACTGAAAAGGTCTCGCTGTGGAGCAGGGCGACGGCGATGTTGCCGGTGCAAGTCCCGCTGACAGATACTTCCCTCAACCCATGCTCTTCCTCATATTTAAACAACAAATTCTCAACCAAGGTATGGGCGAAAAGTCGCCAACGTGGGATCTGCGCTGTTTTCCCTAGTAGGAGCAATAGCAATGGCTGCATCCCCGAACGTCATAATGTTTGTGATACTGAGAACGATAACGGCCGCGGGACTCGGGGGAGGTCAGGTCTCAACCTTCACTCTCGGTGAGTTCAAGATAGAACATGATAGGGTCAATATCCGCTCACAAGATCTCGGAATATCGTCAAAATTAGGGGAGTCCCTAAGCTTTGCAAACTCGTCTGAGGGGAGGCTAGGCAACAGAACACCCCTTTCCGTCTTTTTCGCATCACCTCTAATCGAAACTTTTTCAATTCTCGAAATCCGTATATGACATTGTTATGGCTGGTGTCAGCGATCCATTCACATCCAACTTCCGATGGACGAGAATAGTAGTGTAAATCTGACTGCTCTCGATGAATCGGAAGGAGTGGGAATCGAAAACAGGGAGCAGTCGGCGCCGCAATTTCACTTCCCCATTGGAAATCCACAGCGATGGAAACCGTGAAACCAACGATGAGATACGCGGTCCCATTCTGCGATTATTTCGGTTGGATCCTGGGGATTCTCTTGCTACCGCTAGCCCCCTGGTTCTACAGGAAGAACTGGCGTCATCTCCAGCTCATTTACTCCTTGTCAAGCGTGCCGTTACTCGTCATGTCTATGTGAGTACTGACCAGAGAAACTGTCTCAACTTTTTATTGTATGCTGATACCGTAGTGTTCGTTAGCCTTTTATGTATTGAACAACTTCTGCCGAGCTCGTTATCTGCTAAGTTCGTTGTCTGAGAAGTTCGATATCTGATTGGATTTTCCGAATAAATCGCGAAAAAAATTGATCATTATCCGCAGTGTTGGGCGTCATCATAATCATGGTTTCATATTAACATATTTATCGACTGTGCTTATGGTCATAATCATAAAAATGCGTTTGATCATGATCATAATCATAGTTCATATTATCATTATGATTATAATGATTATGGTCATAATCATAAAAATGCGTTTGATCATGATCATAATCATAGTTTATATTATTATTATGATTATAATGATCATGGTCATAATCATAAAAATGCGTTTGATCATAATCATAGTCAATATTAATATTATGATTATAATGATTGTGGTCATAATCATAAAAATGCGTTTGATCATAATCATAATCATAGTCAATATTAATATTATGATTATAATGATTGTGGTCATAATCATAAAAATGCGTTTGATCATGATCATAATCATAGTTAAATATTGATATTATGATAATAATCATGATGATTATATCATGATTATACCCTCTATAACCCTGCTACACCCTAGAAAATCATGATTATACAGGGTGGTCTGTCGATCGGTTTTTACCGTTTCCCTCGAAAGATACGCATCCTAGAGGAAAAAGTGTGATTCATAACCCCCATGGATTTCGATTTCAAGTGTTGTGGGCATGACAGATTTCGAAAATCAAACTCACTTGACGAGATCTGGCTCTCGAAAACCTTGTTTTCGCGTTGTCTCTATGGCATCCCCTCCGAAAACTTCATAAATAGATATGTAGATCTCGCCATTTTAGGAATTTTCGAATAAACCTCTACGATAATTGTGAGCTTGTAAAGGAAGCGTGATCGAATAAGGTTCTGTGAGAAGTTGACCGGTTGTCCCGAAGTCGAACAATTCAGCGATCTTGAGTCGATGTGCTCTAATTCGGTGATCCACGAGCTGATGCTCTTCTGAAAGAGGGCGGTTTGGGAGAATGCTGCACATTTGAGGTGCTCTGAGTGCCACAGACATTCTTTTGATGGTTGTCCCCGAGTTCCTTCGCGAATCTGGAGAAAACGCAAAAAACAGCTTTTTGAGCGCCACATCTCGTCAAACAGATTGTTTTACATCATGCCCACAAGATGCGAGATAGAAAATCCAGGGGGGTTATCCATCGCACTTTTTCCTCCCGGATGCGTATTTTTCGAGACAAACGCGGAATAAGAAGTTCCGTATGTTGACGAGAAGATTGGACTTTGCTTTCTGAAAACTCGGAGACGAGTGGCGTTTCAGAGCAAAATATCATCAGAATAAGCAATTTTACAACGGTTAATGTTTCGTCGTTTCTGCGGAACACTTAATAGGGTAAAAGTAGCAGTCATGGAACGCTTATGGAGCAGCTCTTTACGAAAACTTCAATAACTCGGTCAACAATGGGGCTAGAGTTCTCGTTCAAGAACTCGAATGAAGCTCGAGCATTCAGCTTCAAAACGCCGGTTCGTTTCCCCGAAATTGGTTTTCAATTGTCGTCGGGGAGGCACTTGGTATCGGGGAGGAAGCGTCCGAAAATTAGTGCTGACCAGTTACAGAACAATCTCTGACCGGTTTTGGAACAGACTTAGACCACTTTTGGAACAGTCAAGGATTCCAATCAGAGTGTGCTGAAGATGAAGTTTCGGTAGGGTATTTATCCGTGGAATTGCGAAGCACTCGAGGCGACTCGGAGGAATTGTCAGGGAAGCTGGAACTTCTTTGATTGACTCGTTAATTCCGTAACAATGAAATCATGCTATGGTTACATCTATTGTAAGATGTGTAAAGACTGGTTGAGCCGTCGGTGGTGTCTGGATCAAGATGGATGTCTACAATCTGATTCAAGTTTCATGAATGCATCGGAATCAAAGCGAAGGCTTACTCTACCTCTCTGTCTTTGATGCCGAGCTACTCAAAACCCTCAGTTTGTGAGATGTGTTGCGGTAACGATCTTGAGCTGAGATTTCGAGTTTGATGCATTCTGAAACATCGAAATTAGAAGCACTCTTGGGACAAAGCTTACCAATATCCTAAGCGGGAATCGCAAGAAGTATCACTCCGACAGGGCACACGAACTATCAAAATTCGAGGTCAAATATCGTGCCATTGATACGATCGTCCAGGTGTTCCAAAACTGGTCAGACAGTCTCAAGATGGGACCAGTTCTAGTACACCGCGAAAACCAGCTCCTTGATTCGAAAACTTGACTCGTGTCTGACATGATCGAAAGCCTTCTTTGAGAGGATCATCTCATGTCAGTACAAGAATCAGCGAACCAATCTCACAGGTCGCATTTTACGCTTTGCTTCAGAGAGAACGCGTAGGGGAAATCTTAGCGAAGTACCAAAGTGAACTTCGAGCACTATGACGCTTGTGGCTGTGCAAAAAAATAAGACAAGATTCCTCTCCGTTCATGCACCATTAGTGGGGAGGACAGAGGTGACATATGTATGAGCATTCAGAGACAAGTTAATCGGTTCATAGAATTGTGAATCGCTGGAAAGCGACGAAGTGTTCCAGAATTGGTCGTTGTTCCAAAACTGGTACTCTTACCTTATCTGCCGGAGAAAAATCAGATGGGGAACTCGTTTCCTTCCGAGAGCCATATCAGTTCATCATCAACAACTTTCAACTGAACTACCAGATCGAGAGGGTTGTTATTACATGATGGACCTGATGCCATTAGGCTGTCTCTGTGCTGAAGAGAGTCGTTTTCTCGAGCGAAGAAATGATCACGATCACACATCAAGCTCCAAATGATTCATTCTGCGGAGAGATCCATGGGGAGAGAGGCAATTTTTGGAAGTGCCTTGGAAAAACTCCTCATCCTGAGTGATCCGGAATCGTGACGGTCCTCTTGGGAACCGCGGAAACCCGAGTCAGACGTGCCCCAAGATGACTGACAAAAGGACACTCCGAGTTGGACTTCGAGCGCAAGACCGTTTAAATACTGTTTTCGGGAATATGTACAATCTGGAACGAAGAGCCATGCAGCATCTGCTCGCCCATTCAAATCGAATTTTATTTTGTTTTTCAGCATCACTGATGAGTCGCCAAGATGGTTGCTTGCGACGGGTCGTACGAAACAAGCTCGTCCAGTCATAAAGCGACTCCTGCGGAATAGCGGGATGCCCAACTCGGACGAAAATGTCGAAGAAGTTATCACCTCAACGGTTGTCACTGCGAAAGACAATTCGAAAGTCAACATCGGGGATCTTCTCAACAACAAAACCATCGCTCTCACGACGGCGTCGTTCCTTATCCAATAGTGAGTATCGAGATGATTGTCTCTCAATTCACGATCCCGTTGACGTTGAACCCGTTTTGATGTAGCCTTAGTTTTCGTCTCGAGGACATGATGAATCCTAAAACAACTTTAAAAAATGACTTCTCGCAGCGTTATCCTGAATCTCACCTATTACGATCTCATGTTCTTCGTGATTAACGTCGGTGACAATATTTGGATGAATGTCGTGTGCACTGGTCTCTTCGAAATTCCCGTTCTATTCATCGTCGCTTTCCTCGTTGAATACGGCCCCCGGAAGATGCTGTATTTGATCGTTTATTTGACTTCTGGAATTTCGGTCGGCCTGCTCTTCTTCACACGCGAGGGTGAGATCCTAACTTGCCGTGTTTGCGCGGTCGTAGTCTTTTCTTGAATATCCTGACAAGATGGCACTGCCGTAATGACAGAGCAGACTATTTGAGAGATATTTTGCGTACGGGAAATGAATAAGCGACATACCCGTCTATACCGGGTTTCGTTCTTTCATCTTGATGGCCAAGTGTTCCGACTCGATCGAGCTTCCCTCAGTCTTCCTCCTGGTCCAGAATACGCACTGGAGAATCCCTGTCACTCAAGGCTATGAATATGCTCTGCTTCTCTGACCTTGTGACTAGATATGCTATCTCAGTAATCGAATCAGCGAAAGCACTTAGAGTCACGGACCGGCCCCCAGGGTGGTCAGAAATGAACAAGCATGCTCTCTCGTCAGAGGATGCACGCTTTACTCCTGTGTCCAAAACTGAAGGTATAAATTTTATTCTCTGACAAACGTAAGCGAAAGAAGCATCAGTTGCTCAATGGAGTGGTTTCGTTTCCAGATCAAGAAATACTGCGCGGGGCACTCGCTGTGATTGCGAAAACCGGAGTTCAAGTTCTTTTTCCCATCGTGAATGTCCACGTGAACGAAACTTATATCACTCGAAAACGGGGAATCGCAATGGGCCTCGGTACGACATTCTCACGTGTGGGAGCTGTCATTGCGCCAAGCTTGAAACCTTTTGTGAGTGAGATATAGTATGACCGCGAATATATCAACCGCAATCCTGGAGCCGAAATGAATGGCATTCTCGCTCGTTGTGAGGTGGCGAAAATGTCATTTTGTAGTCTTCAATCCGTCTTCAAATTGACATCAAAGCGGTCTCGCTATCTCACAACCAGATAAAACTGACTCCTTTTAGTTTCAGTATTCTTGTTGATAGAATCGAGTTCCTACAGTCCGTATATACATAGAAGCTCGGTATAACCCGAGGATTCAAGAATCTTCGAGATTCAACTCTCTCGTGCACGATCTGTGGCGCCAATAACGGAGAATTGATCCGATGCCGACCTCCGACGATCGCATATAGCGTCAAAGTACCAATTCCATCGACGATTTCAGAGCTCAGGAATCCACGCCATCGTGAATGCGAGCGCCTGCTTGATCGCGCTCGCTTCGTCATTACCCTTGAAGGAGACATTCAAGAAGCCCTTGCCAGAGGTTGAGGACGTTTCCTCGCCGCCGAAACGCGAAGATTCCGGCTCGCAAATGAATGAGCAAAGGATCACCAGTGCAGTCATTGGGAGTTCTAGGTCTGAAAGCGATACAACCGAACTCTGATAAACGACATTTCTTTGCCAAATCCGTCGTTTTGTCGTTTTTCTGTCCCAAGATTCTGAAATCTTGTTCATGCGAAACCATTTCAACGAACTCTTCTTTGGAGTGAATCGATTCCGCATGCTCGAAGGAAAGCACTTATGCTGCTTCCCCGATTCGTGGCCAAGAGGAGCAGCAAACACGCTTCAGCTAGCACCATAGTCCGCGAGTTCAATGCGACTTCATATCCAGATGAGGTATATCCAGGCAACACTCACCGAACCATTTGGCCACCATGATTCCCATATAGACTATACCCTGATTGCCCCGAATGATGACACTCGAGAACCCCAGTCACAGGATGGGTTATGTAATTCGCTCAAACGACCCTGTTGCTCATCTCATTCGAGAACGTCCCCAGTGTTCGAGAACCACCGTTGTGAGGCACAATATTTCTTTGAACCCCAGTAGCGCTTCCACATGGCTCGGGTTCGTGCTCCTTATTCGGCAAAGATCACTACTCAAGCCTTCTCTCCGCGACGCGCGCCAGCTGAGATAGAAGATCTAGACACATTTTGAGGTCTCTCCCAGTCGTGAGTACGGTGCGCGTCTTGCATCGTGTTGACTCTCTCCGGGAGCTCAGTGAATGTTGACAGACAGAACGGCCATCCACTTGAGTGATCGCTCGATTTATTAGTGTCCCTCGAAACGGCTGGAACGAGCTCGCAATCATGAAAATCTTCATCAGAGGAAGTGGGCTCACGCAGCTATACCGAAACCGCCTACAGTTACGCAAATCTTCGACGGATACGCGCACAATCAAAAAAGTCTTGGTGGCCAACAGAGGTGAAATAGCGATAAGAGTGTTTCGAGCATGTACCGAAATGGGCATTCGCTCCGTGGCGGTTTACTCCGAGCAGGATAAGATGCACATGCATCGCCAGAAAGCCGACGAATCTTACGTTATCGGTAAAGGACTACCTCCAGTTCAAGCGTACCTCAACATCCCCGAGTACATCAGGATCGCCAAGGAAAACGACGTGGACGCAATCCACCCGGGTTACGGTTTCCTTTCGGAACGTGCCGACTTCGCCGACGCTTGCATCAAAGCCGGCGTCCGTTTCATCGGGCCTTCGCCGAAAGTTATGGCTCAGATGGGTGACAAAATCGCTGCTCGTAAATGTGCGATTGAATGCGGAGTAGCTGTTATCCCGGGAACCGACGCGCCACTCCAGGACGTGGAACAAGCTTACGAGTTCTGTGAAACTCATGGCTTGCCGGTGATGCTGAAAGCCGCGTACGGCGGAGGCGGACGAGGTATGAGGGTTGTTCGAACGCTCGACGAAGTCCGAGAGAATTTCAGTCGGGCTGTCTCCGAAGCGAAAAGCGCGTTTGGGAACGGTGACATGTTCATCGAAAGATTCATCGAACATCCGCGTCATATCGAGGTGCAGATGCTCGGAGACAAGTCCGGAGAAGTCGTGCATCTTTACGAGAGAGATTGCTCGGTTCAGAGACGACATCAGAAAGTAATTGAAATCGCTCCTGCTTCCAACATACCCGAGCACGTCAGAAAGGCGATGCACGATGATGCTATCAAATTGTGTAAGCACGTAGGTTACTCTAACGCCGGTACGGTGGAGTTTCTGCTCGACGAAGACGGTCGACACTACTTCATCGAAGTCAACGCTCGGCTGCAGGTCGAGCATACGATCACAGAAGAGGTCACCGGTGTCGATTTGGTGCAGTCGCAAATCGAGATCGCCAGCGGCAAAACTTTGGCCGATCTGGGTCTCCTTCAGGAGAACATTAAAGCGCAAGGCTGCGCGATCCAATGTCGGGTCACCACTGAAGATCCCGCAAAGGGTTTCCAGCCGGACTGCGGGAGGATCGAAGTCTTCAGGAGTGGTGAAGGTTTCGGTATCCGACTGGATGGAGCTTCAGCTTTTGCTGGCGCGATAATCTCACCCTACTATGACTCGCTTCTGGTGAAAGTGATTTCTCACGCGAACAACATGAAATCCTCTTCGAGCAAAATGGAACGCGCGCTGAGAGAGTTCAGGGTTCGTGGTGTGAAGACCAACATTCCATTCTTGTTGAATGTTTTCCAGAACCCCACGTTCCTTGGCGGGAAATTCGATACAAACTTCATCGATCAACATCCGGAGTTGTTCCAACTAGCTCCAACGCAGAATCGAGCTCAAAAACTTCTATATTACCTCGGAACCGTTACAGTCAACGGCCCTCAAACCCCGTTAGCCACGGGGCTCAAGCCGGCGACGATCACCCCCATCGTTCCAGACCATGACAGTACCGTGAAGCCTCCTCGAGGGTTCAAGGACATTCTCGACAGAGACGGACCCGAGGGCTTCGCAAAAGCTGTTCGTCGCCACAACGGACTCCTCCTGATGGACACCACGTTCCGCGATGCCCACCAGTCTCTCCTCGCCACCAGGGTTCGAACCATTGACCTTTTGAAGATCTCTCCGTTCGTTGCTAATAAATTCAGCGACTTCTACAGCTTGGAGAACTGGGGCGGCGCGACATTTGACGTCGCAATGCGTTTCCTTCATGAATGCCCGTGGGAACGTTTGGAGGAGATGCGAAAACTCATTCCCAACATTCCCTTCCAAATGCTTCTCCGAGGAGCCAATGCCGTCGGCTACACATCGTACCCCGACAACGCGGTCTACGAATTTTGCAAAGTTGCCAAGAGCTGCGGGATGGATATCTTCCGGGTGTTTGACTCCTTGAACTATCTTCCAAACATGATGCTCGGAATCGATGCTGTGGGCAAGGCAGGTGGAGTGATTGATGCCGCGATTTCTTACACTGGCGATGTCTCGAACCCCGAGAAGACAAAGTACAACCTGGAGTACTACCTCAAGCTCGCAGACGAGCTCGTGAGGGCTGGTTCTCACGTTTTGTGTATCAAAGATATGGCGGGTCTCCTCAAGCCAGAAGCCTGCCGAATCCTCATCGGAGCCCTTCGTGAGCGGCATCCCACCGTCCCCATTCATATCCACACTCATGACACAGCTGGAGTCGGTGTCGCCTCGATGGTGGCTTGCGCGGAGTCCGGGGCAGACGTTGTCGATGTCGCCGTTGATTCAATGTCCGGCATCACATCTCAGCCCACCATGGGGGGCCTGGTGGCTTGCCTTCAGCACACCCCTCACGAATCTACTCTCAGCTTGCAGGATATCAGTCAGTACTCCGCATACTGGGAACAAACGCGTACCTTTTACGCTCCCTTTGAATGTACGTCCACGATGAAATCCGGAAATGCCGACGTTTACGAGAACGAGATACCGGGAGGGCAGTACACGAATCTGCAATTCCAAGCTTTCAGTCTCGGATTGGGAGAACATTTCGAGAAAATCAAAAAAGCCTACACTGAGGCTAATCAGCTTCTTGGGGATATTATCAAAGTCACGCCGTCTTCAAAGGTGAGTCTCATTCTTGTGTCTTCATACCGAAGACCATCCACTCTCCTATCAAAAATTGTGACCTCAGCGGAGTAGAATCTCTGCTCTGAGCTTCGGCTACTATTTTTCTTTCTTTTTCCACTCTTTGATGAGTCTGGGATGGCTCGCTGCGCTCCGTTTCTGGGAACGCTTGCCCCTGTTGATGTTTAGTATCTTTGCGAGCAGTCCAGAGTGCCAATGATCAAAGTCCCGTCCTCTTTGTAACGGCAGGGACCTCTGTTACCTCCTGTTTAGCTTGGAGAGAGATAACCTTGCTTTCATGCGGATTCTTTTTATCGTTTTGAGGTTACGTGAGCGTAACACGTCATCAAATGGCTGTGGAGCAAACATGTCGAAAGGAGAATGTACAGAAGAAAACAGTCACTCGTGTTTTCTGGAAGCCGGAACCAGATGATCTGACCTTCTTATTGTCCCTCAACAGGTCGTTGGAGATCTTGCCCAATTCATGGTGCAAAACCACCTGAATCCCCAAGACATCCTTGACAGGGCCGAAGAACTGAGTTTCCCGACTTCAGTTGTCGAATTTATGCAAGGATATATTGGCCAACCTCACGGTGGTTTCCCCGAGCCATTGCGCTCGAAGATCCTCAAGGACACGCACCGAATCGAAGGTCGTCCCGGCGAGAGTCTTCCAGACTTGGATTTGGAAGCTTTAAAAACTAAACTCCAAGAGAAATTTCCGAATTACAAGATCAATGATAGCGACGTGATGTCTGCCGCGATGTACCCCAAAGTGTTCGAAGACTTTGCCATGTTCCGTAAGACGTACGGACCCGTGGATAAACTGGAGACACGAATATTCCTCGAGGGTCCAAAAGTTGGTGAGGAGTTCGATGTTAAAATTGAGCGGGGTAAAACTCTGCACATCAAAATGCTTGCTGTGTCAGCAAATTTCAGTTCAAAAGGAGAGCGTGAAGTTTTCTTCGAGCTGAACGGTCAACTTCGTTCGGTCCTTGTGGTTGACAAAACTCTAGCTGAGGAAATTACGATGCATCCCAAAGCCAATAAAGGCAACAAGGGTAGTGTTGGTGCCCCGATGCCGGGATCTGTGATAGACATTCGAGTGAAGGTGGGCGATAACGTGAAAAAAGGAGATCCCCTAGTTGTATTAAGTGCCATGAAGATGGAAATGGTGGTACAAGCACCAGTAGCTGGTAAAGTGACGAGCGTTGCAGTTGAGAAAGATATGAGTCTCCAGGGTGAAGATCTCCTCGTAGAAATTGATGTAAGCGAGTGAAGGAACTCCTCTATCGTGTCTTTCAGTTCTCATCGAACTATTCTACATCTGAGTTGGGATCAAATCATTGAGAGGTTTCACAAGATCGTAAATCCTAGCCTGTCTTGGAGTCATAGATCTGCAAGCAGTCAGTGCTTTAATTTTATAACCGTTTCTAGATTTATGTCGGACGTTTGTTGTTGGAGTTGAGGGACTTTACATCCATTTCACGAAAGATTCTTTTCAACATTTCCAAATTAAATACAGCTGTTCTGAGAGTACTGGTGAGGATTATTCAGTAGATGCGCTAGCTGTTAGGTGTCCATCTTCTCACCTTGAGTACTCCTAGGAGTATGCATGCTCGTTTGTTGATGTGTTGCAAGACAGAAGTGGATTAGATAGAGGGAGATGCCATATACTTTCATTTGTGTATAGCTACGATACTTCACTGTTCCATAAGTGCCCATTTTGGGNGCTCTGAACACTCGGATCGCGATCTCTCCACGGTTGGCGACCAGAACTGTTTGAATTGGTCGATTCTCACTTTCTGAAGTTTTTGATGCTGTAGAGCTCATTCGGAAACTCACGCGATTCTTGTACAGCTGCACGAGCCGGCTGCCGCAGGCGTGCAGCCGCATGATGGCGTAGATTAGCTCCCGGTCACAAACTTCACAGAATTTAGAACTCCAGCCTTTGGAGCAAGCTCACCAGCACTGCGAGCCTGAGGTTTCAAGCGGAGGCTACTTTAGCATCGTGTTTGAACCCACGTGGAGATGACCTCGCTCCGGCTCAGAATAATCAGCACCAAACGCGCGCATAAACACCAGAAACAGATTCACGTGTAATCCGGAATGAATAGCCTCTCTCTGTTTGGAGGACACGCACAGACGAACGGCTCACGGCCCAGTGGACTGAGTGACCGCCTGACTTTCTGCCCGCTCGCTTGCCTGAGCGCCCGTTTTTTGATATGGGTCGTCGGAGGGAGAATTCGCAGGTTGATGATCGGTCAGCCACCTCTTCGGAATGAACAAACAGACACACAAACCCTTGATTCTCCTCACTCTCCTCTAACCCGAGCTTTACCGCCACCGCCGCGGCTCTCCTGTGCATTGAGTTGAGGGAGTACACAGACAGACATCATGGGAACTCGAATCCAGGACACGCTCATATTACTTTGGCGTATGTCTGGGTTCGAACCGCTCGAGAGAGAGAGCTTTGTCGATGACTGCTTCCTCGCTCGCCGATCAATATAGAGGCGGAATGAATCTTTTGGGAAAAACATCACGGTCAGCGATTATTGGTACCTTCTTCGTAGTCACAAGGCGGCGACCACAAGGCTATAGAAGCTAAAACTCACTACTCAAGTGTTTTCGTCAGCCTTGGTTATCGAGAGTGTGGTCGGTGATTGTCGTTTGGCGTCGCGTCTCTCAGGATGCCTGGATACGGGACCGTTATAGAACTTTTGTTAATTTACCAATTCCGACAAACTTTCCTCCGCCTCGTACATAAATCCCGATCAAGTGTTGTTGAAGTGAGTTTCACCGTGGAGTCTCGGTGAAGCTACGCTTCCTGAACTAATCTCTCAATAGATTCCAAATTCTTCCCTGAAACGTGAATAACGAATCCTAATCCAGCTTTTTGGAGCTTATCATTTCAGAGGAGCAGTTCTTTCATTCACTCTCGAAGCGTTGAATCCATTGAACTCAGCATTGCGGAGCAGCTGATTGCATCCCTAGTCCAGATCAACCGCGGGTGGGATCGAAATCATGACTTCGACGAACCTATGTTGTCGCGAGGAAACCCCCTATCGATAGCAGAAGGAGTGACGCAGGTTCCAGCTTGCCTATGCATCACCTACTTTCTTGCACTGTCAGCGTTTCTCCGAAAAATAAGAGTCCAAGTTAAGACGGGAATCAGGGGTGGGTGATTGCGGATGCAGTTCTCAATGCAACCTAAAAGCGGTCGAGATTTCGTTACAAAGCTTCCATATCGAAGTGTTTATTACATCGTAGAGAAGAGAGAGGAAGCTTCGACGAAGGTGACGACTATACATGGATGGAAGGAGATGCATGCTTTTAGTTTGTATCAAGGAGACCCTCGCGTCTTTCGATCATTCCTGCTTCAAATGACAAGCTTTATATTTCTGAAATCAGATATATAAGCCGCAAAAACTCGCACTCATACCAATCAGGCATCAGCATGAGTACAATCTTTATTGTAGCTTCCTGGAACTAGACGCTGTAGCGGTTATCAATGGCGGTTTCACAACCGCGATAACCGCAAGGAAATTGCGATTGTAACCGCAATTGACCGCAAGGTTTCCAGCTCAAATCAGGCTGGTTTCCCAGCCGCGGTCTCCAAAATGACGGCTTCGGAGACCATTTGCGCCACTCTATTCTTCCTCCCTGCGCAGTGTACGTAAATACCTATGTCCCGGAGAATGTGTGCTAGGAGTGGAATCCGATATTTTCTCCTCAGCCGCAGCTATCCAATCCGACAAGAAAAGCGAACCAAGTTTCCAAAAAAAATTTGCGAGCAGAATTGCACTTCTTAGAGCGGGCGGCCAGGGCCATCTTCTGAACCGATGTGGCAAGGCTCTGTCAAGTATCCCGCCCACATCCATGCAGTCTGAAAGAGATTTCAGCACACGCCGATACATGCTAGGAGAGAACCGGGCGAATACGAAAGCCAGTACCGTGGATGATGTGTATTTTCATCCTCCGAAAAGTCGTCCGGCGTGGGGCTATACATAGACGTAGTTTGCTGAGGTTGAATCCCTTTAGCCACAATTGCACATCCAGTCAAGCCTTGTGATACTATTAGAAGTTTACCACCCTCTCGAGCTAGCCTTGTAAATATGTTATAAAAGATGAAGTATTCAGGGGCGAGGTTCCTTCCTGATGAACTGACTGATTCCTGACCACTGATCTCGCCTGGGCGAGATTTGCCGGAAAGAATGCACCCGTCGTGGGCTGGAGTAAGTTTTCGGAACGATTGCGATGAATTAATTGCAGAATAGCTCGGCTACACCCTTGATTGCTACCTGAATCGATTGCGGTTATTAACCGCGGTTATACATCTGCGGTTATCGGTTAGCCGCAACCGCGGTTTTTCAAAAGTGCGGTTATTTGCAGAGCCTACTTGTAACACGACAATAGGGATAGACTTCACAAAGCGCCGGAACGACTCAAAGTGTCGCGTAGACCCCAAACCTCAATTCTCAATACCCAGAAATTCGTCAGATTATCATCCGAATTGCCTCAGTAGAAACGAGTTTCAACTATAGGATCGGCGCTGCTGGAAACGAGAAACAAATAGCTCACTCGCTCGATTCAATTTTCAAGAGCAGATCCACCAGAATGGATCCAGAGATGAACGATAAAAACCAGATTCGTCTCTTTCCAGATCCACATGATCTCTAAGCTTAGTCTTGACCTATGTATGGAATCGGGCTCACCAAACTAATGACATTTGCTCCCGATAATCAACTTTGTAGCAACCTTTCTCCTCAAATAAATTAGGAACACTCAGCTCACTCGCTTGCTTCAATATCCACGAGCAGATCATCACCTTGAAGCCGCATTTCTTTGGAAACCGCGACACTTCTCACTTTGCCGGCAACTGGAGCTTGAACAACCATCTCCATCTTCATGGCACTGAGTACAACGAGCGGATCTCCTTTCTTGACTGAGTCGCCCGTTTGCACTCGTATATCTATCACAGTACCAGGCATTGGCGCACCAACGCTGCCTTTGTTGCCTTTGTCGGCCTTCGGATGTGCCTCGATGACTTCGGCCAGTGTCTTGTCTACGATGAGGACCGAACGGAGCTGACCATTCAATTCGAAGAATACCTCGCGTTCGCCTTTTGGCGTCACATTCGCGCTTACGGCCAACATCTTTATGTGCAACGTTTTACCCCGTTCGATGGTCACATCGAACTCTTCGCCAACTTGAGGTCCCGTCAGAAAAACTCGAGTTTCCAACTTGTCAACCGGACCATAAGCTTTGCGGAACTTGGCAAAATCTTCATAAACTTTGGGATACATCGCGGCTGACATCACGTCAGTATCTTTCATTTGGTACGCTGGGAACTGCTCCTGTAGTTTGCCTCGGATTTGTCCCAGGTCGAGGTCCCTGAGATTCTCCCCCGGTCGTCCCTCAACGCGATGGGTATCCTTCAGAATCTTCGATCGCAGAGGTTCGGGAAATCCACCGTGAGGTTGGCCTAGGTATCCTTGCAGGAATTCGATCACGGAGTTCGGGAAACTCAATTCGTCGGCCTTGTCGAGAATATCTTGAGGCTTCAGACGGTTTTTCACCATGATCAGAGCTAGATCTCCAACAACCTGGATATAAACGGAAACTGTTAGAGACTTCCAATCACAATGTTTGAGTGAAAGCAGATTGTAAGACTCATAGAACTCAGATTCTCGAGAGTTCTGCAAGTTGACTTCATGACCTCGAACCTACCTTGGCGGACGGCGTTATTTTGATGATGTCTCCAAGGAGAAGATTGGCTTCGGTGTAAGCCTTCTTGATCTCCTCGAAGTGTTCACCAAGCCCCAAAGTGAACGCCTGGAACCGGAGATTGGTGTACTGTCCTCCCGGAATTTCGTTCTCGTACACGTCAGCGTTTCCAGATTTCATCGTTGCAGTGCACTCGAATGGAGCGTACAGAGCTCGAGTTTGTTCCCAATAGGTCGAATATTGACTGACGTCCTTAAGATTGATTTTCGTGTCATGGCGCGTATGCTGGAGGCAAGCCACGAGGCCGCCCATCGTTGGATTGGAAGTCATTCCGGACATGGAATCAACTGCGACGTCCAAAACATCTGCACCCGATTCTGCGCAAGCGATCAGGGACGCCACACCAACTCCCGCTGTATCGTGAGTCTGAACATGAATAGGAAGTGAAGGATGTCGTTCACGTAAGGCTCCGATTAGAATTCGACACGCCTCGGGTTTCAGGAGGCCCGCCATGTCCTCGATACAAAGCACGTGCGAGCCAGCGTTAACGAGCTTATCGGCCAGGTTGAGGTAATATTCCAGATTGTATTTGGTTTTGTTCGGGTTTGAGACATCGCCGGTGTAGCAAATAGCAGCCTCCACGACACCGCCCGCTTTACCGATAGCATCAATCCCGAGTATCAGGTTTGGCAGGTAGTTCATGGAGTCGAACACGCGGAAAATATCCAAGCCGCAGCCTTTGGCGATTTTACAGAACTCATACACGACGTTGTCGGGATACGAAGTGTAGCCGACGGCGTTCGCTCCGCGCAGAAGCATTTGGAACGGAATATTTGGAATTAGCTTCCGCATCTCTTCCAGACGTTCCCATGGGCATTCGTACAGGAAGCGCAAGGCCACGTCAAAGGTCGCACCTCCCCAGTTTTCCAAGCTGTAAAAACTGCCGAACTTGTTCGCGACAAACGGCGATATCTTCAGGAGGTCAATGGTTCGAACTCTCGTAGCCAGAAGGGACTGATGGGCATCTCGGTACGTAGTGTCCATCAGGAGCACTCCGTCATGGCTCCGAACCGCTTTTGCGAACGCTTCAGGTCCCTCCTTGTCCAAGATGTCCTTGAAACCTCGCGGTGCCATTTGTGTGCTGTCGAAATCAGGCACCTGGGGACGGATTTTCACTGGAGGGAGGTTCGTTGCGAGCGGAGTCATCGGTCCGTTGACAGCGACATGACCGAGGTAGTACAGCAGCTTCTGACCTCTGTTCTTCGTTGGACTCAATTTGAATAGATCCGCGTGTTCATCGATGAAGTTTGTGTCGAATTTCCCACTGAGGAAAGTTTCGTTCTGGAATACATTGAGTAGGAAGGGTATGTTCGTTTTGACTCCCCTGATTCTGAATTCCCGAAGTGCCCGCTCCATCTTACTCGCGGATGACTTCATGTTGTGCGCATGAGAGATCACCTTCACCAGCAACGAGTCGTAGTAAGGTGAGATGATCGCACCAGAATACGCAGAGGCGCTATCGAGTCGGATACCGAAGCCTTCGCCGCTTCGGAATACCTCAATCCTCCCGCAGTCTGGTTGGAATCCTTTCGCAGGATCTTCGGTCGTGATGCGACACTGGATGGCGCATCCCTGGGGTTTGATGGCGTCCTGTTGGAGTCCGAGTTCTTCGAGAGTTTTGCCGCCGGCGATCTGAATCTGCGATATGACCAAGTCGACTCCGGTGATTTCTTCGGTGATGGTGTGCTCGACCTGAAGTCGGGCATTCACTTCTATAAAGTAATGGCGGCCATCTTCATCCAGAAGGAATTCTACTGTTCCCGCATTCGTGTAGCCCGCAAACTTGCACAACTTGATTGCATCGTCGTGCATAGTTTTGCGAGCATCTGGCGGGATGTTGAAGGCGGGTGCGATTTCAATCACTTTTTGGTGTCGTCTCTGAACCGAACAATCTCTTTCATACAAATGAACAACCTGTCCGCTTTTGTCTCCGAGCACCTGAACTTCTATGTGACGGGGGTGTTCGATAAATCTTTCAATGAACATGGCTCCGTTGCCGAAAGCGCTCTGTGCTTCTGAAACGGCTCTGTTGAAGTTCTCTTCGAGTTCTCCCATTTTCCGAACGACGCGCATCCCGCGACCTCCTCCACCGAAGGCAGCCTTCAGCATGACCGGTAAGCCGTGAGCCTTACAGAACTCGATGGCTTTCGAGACATCTTTGATGGGCTCATCGGTTCCCGGGATCACGGGAACTCCGCACTCGATCGCACATTTTCGTGCGGCGATCTTATCGCCCATCTGAGCCATAACTTTGGGCGAAGGTCCGATGAAGCGAATGCCGGCTTTCATGCACGCCTCTGCGAAATCCGCGCGCTCCGATAAGAAACCGTAGCCCGGATGAATGGCGTCTACTTCATTTTCCTTCGCGATCCGGATGTACTCAGGAATGTTCAGATACGCTTGAACCGGTGGGAGACCTCTGCCGATAAGATACGATTCATCAGCCTTCTGGCGATGCATGTGCATTTTATCTTGTTCAGAATAGACGGCGATAGATCGAATTCCCATTTCCGAACACGCTCTGAACACTCGGATCGCGATCTCTCCACGGTTGGCGACCAGAACTGTTTGAATTGGTCGATTCTCACTTTCTGAAGTTTTTGATGCTGTAGAGCTCATTCGGAAACTCACACGACTCCTGTTCAAATGTATGAGGTGGCTCCTGCCGACGTAGAAACGCATATTGAAGGAAAAAGCTCACTTTCACGAATCGCTCAGAAAGAAAATGTTCAGCCTCAGGAGCAGGCTCACTTACAACTGATCGGATGGATTTAAAACGTCGCTATTATACCGATCTCGACTGCTTTTCGTGGTAGCTTCCGAACACAATTCAATCCAGCAATATGGAGTCCCGAACAATCACCAAAGATGAACTATCGATGGAAGGCGAACTGGCAGAAGAACACAACATCCATCATTTTGAATAGAGCTCTCAGTCATTCATCCCCGTATTCCCATTTCAGGTCTACACAAAGACTGTTGCAGCGGCACCGATGGGGTCCTTATCCGTGGATGCTTCGGTGCAGTAACCTCCGCTTATTCGTCTCTTTCAATGAGATTCGAAATTTAGAAGAAATCCGCTCCATGTGAGCCGGGGAGCGCAGAACTCAGAACTCAGTCTAAGGCCGCCCGAGTCCAAATCGGTGGACCTCCCCTTCACAGAGGCTCCCGGAAGTCACATGTTCGTAACAGTAATGAATAACCAATGATTTTGCTCCGATGCGCACTCGCAACGGATTATGCGATGAGAACATCAGTCGAAAATGACACAGGGTGAAAGCACAACTAAGAAGTCCCTTTTTTCAGCAGAGAGATCCAGCGTTTTTTCAGTCGTTCCGCCTGGAACAAATTCCGAACACATGTGCTGAATCGGGAGCCACTTTCTGATTCACTCAGATAAAGAGAACTATATGCTCTTTGCTGCCTTCTCTCAATCGTATTATCATATGATATCAACACTTCTCGGCGAATTTTATCTAAAATTGGGGTCTGACGCGGTTTGATTACACGGATGATCTTGCGACGCCAGATGCAAAACGTGTAGACTCCAAGACTGTAAATAACTTCGCTGTCTCAGAAAAAAAAGCCAATAAATTCATCATTATTGGAACGAATGGAAAACGCCAGCGGTCAAGTGCATTCAATATTGTTCCATGAACTCATCATCCTCTCCCGTGAGGAGGATATTGGCCATGTTGATAGTTTGGCTGTTGCATATTCATATTCGGCGGCTGATATTGCGGCTGATATTGCGGCTGGTATTGCTGCTGCGTTTGAGGTTGCAGATGCTTTTGTAGCATCATGTTCACGTTTGGCGGGGGGAGCGGAACGGGTTGTCCAGTCATCGGATCGTACATATTGGCCTGGAATCAGCGCGCATCGTCACAGAGCGCAAGACTCAATCGTTCTTTTCAAAATTCATCTCGTTTCACGTTCTCTCCAGTCGGAAACGCCCAGAAGAGGCTCACATGAATATCGAGTTTTCTCGACTCAACGTTCCTCTTCCAATCGAACATTTTTGAGAGAACTTCGCTCACCAGAAACTCACGTATAGTACTTAAAGGAGAAATTCACATCCGAGGGAGCTTCTCAATTTCTCGAGCAGTTTCTTCTGAGCAGATCCGACTGAATCGGATAAGAATTAAGGCTGGAAGCCCATGGCAGCTGGGGAAACCAGAAGCCAAACCGAGAGGAAATATACCTGTTGAATCGGAGGAGGCTGGAAAGTTTCTGAGAAGGGATCGTAGCCGCGCAGAAGTCCCGGCGGGTAAAATCCCGTCATACCTGAAAGAGACACAGGCGACACGAATTGAGATTTGTTTTCATCTCACCTGGAAACTAGCTCCACATGAGCTTAACCCCGGTATTGGGCTTAAGAATTAGACATAGAACAGCAGAACATATTAAAAGAGCGCGACGAAACTTGCGCACCAGCGGGATCGATCAAGCCGGGAGGGAGTGGCTGGAACGAGTACGGGGCTTGCTGCCCTTGCTGGTTATTGCCAGGATCGCGGCTCATAGGAATGGTTGAATGCACAGATCTCCAATCGCAGTCCTGCCGCTTCTTGTTGGAAGTTTTAAAAAATTTTGATATGGCTTCGTTTTTGTCATGGGACTATTCTTCCACAATTTGCGTGAAGAGAACAGCTCTGAGAGACGATCCGTGAACCGTCGGAAGACTTCATCTTCTCACTATGTGTAGTTATGAGTTATGAGAGATATTCCGAGAGTCACTGCCGCTGCGCCACGTGGCCCCAAATTCAAGTTCTCGCGTTGTTCTCAAAAATATCAAACTTCAAGAGCCTGGTCGATGGATGACCTCCTCGATCTTCTGATTCTACATCGAATGCGCGTCAAAAGTACTCCGAAAGACCTCATTTCTCGTTGAAACGCTTCCAGAAGAACATGTGTTGTCCATGTTTGATATCAGGTATCTGCAACAACTCTTCCTCCCGTGATCTCCAACTGAGGGAGGAGGATCCTTTCAGCCCCGTGCACACCAGATGAGATAGACTATATAAGTTATCCATGATCGCAAAAGGAAACGAAGAATGGCGGTAAATGCAAAAAAATCGATTCACCCTTTCTGGAGCAACCGAAATTCTGTTGACGATGTTCTTTGAGTGAAAATCCGTCGATGCTTCGTCGCGAAAAGCTCTGATTCTGTGACACGCGCAGAGATTGTAGGGATAGATTCACTCGTGATTTAATTTCTCCGCAGGAGACTTCGAGATTCCCTCCAAAAGGCGGAAGATTTTTGGGATTTTCGAGCAGTGCAGCATCCTCGGGATTTCTCACGAGAATCCCAGAAGAATATCAAGCATCAACTTATTGCGGAATGAGACGGCACTGCAAAACAGAATCCGTGCTACGCGACGAATTGTTCATAATCGATGACAGCTCAGTCACCGGTTGGATTCTTCCAACGAAATCATAAAGCATCCTTGAAACGATGGCCGCCAACACGTTTCACCATATCTCAAGTCATCGGCGCGCCCGTGAGATGGAGAGCCTGTCTCATGCCTCTTGCCTGAACTACAGAGTGTTTCAAAGAAGTGAAGCAGCCTTGGGGTTTCATGTGTGGTATTGTACTCTGTCACCGTGTCACCGGGTCGAGGCGGCGACTACAAAGCAAGGCAATGAACCTCATGAGGCCTCTCGGCGTTCAACAAAAGGCTAGGGTTGTGAGGCTTGCATTGCACAACAGTCGTGGGAGGTTGCAAGCTCCTCATTTGCGCGAAAGTGAAATCTGTTCGTCGAGATACGGGGAAGGTCGCTGTTTCAGAGAGTATGATTCGATCTGAATATCGACCTTAGAGAGAAAACATGGAGGCTACATAGCTGCCTCTGGTTGTCACGAGACAATCTGCTGACCTTCACGGAGTGGAAGTTCCTTGAAAGCTTCGCCGTCCAAGTTGAGTGGCCATCAGATTTGTTTGAAATTCTCTACAGTGAGTTCGGAAGACACCTTGACCTTAGAGCTTGGAAGTTCAGACATTAATTATTTTCGGACCTCCATCAATCAGTATGAATCGATGGATATTTGGTTGAATAGTGCCTGATTGTTCCAGCCCACGACTTTGATGGGAAGGTATAATCGAAGTGATCGACCTCCGATCAGTCCATCCATAGATCGATGGAGGACGAATAATGGATGATCCCTGAACTTCCAAGCTCTAGTAATCACTCAAGTCGAGTCTACACGGTTCCGTCCCAGGACATGGCCCAATAATAAAGAGAGTTCCCCATTCGAAATACTTACCGGAACATCGACCAACCAGCAATCCAACTCGATAATCTCCTATGATCGAATGATATAAGTTGAAGAATATACTACAAGAAAGCTGGAAGCTTGAGGCAAGAACCACGATCAACCCTGGAAGAACTGACCGTGGAATTCCTGTTACTTGCGAATAATCATCCAGCGATAAATTCTGATACACGTGTCAAGCGATATAGTTCCGTTATACTTCGACGATGCAGCGGAGTTCAACCTCTGCATCGTTGGAAGTGTCTTATTACTTTAGTGTTACTCTCCGCTATCATGATCCTTGACCGTAACAACTCTCGGTTCGAAAGTGAAAAAAAATTCTAGTTCAATTCGACCATCGCTCCACCCTACCCTGAATTCTAGTCCATTCTAGGACAGCTAGTCACTTTCACTGCTTTGCACAAGGTTCCACCCACGCGATTGCACAATCCGTTCTCACAACCCTAGCTTGCACATGGGAGGCCCAATGTGGAGTTCTGCAACGCCTCACTCGAACATTCAACAATGGCCTCGCTTGCACATGGCATTGTGTTGCTCTCGGTTTCTAAACTGCTTCACCCTTCTCGAAGCTGTACCCATGCAGAATCGTTCGATCGAGTCGAACACGACGGCTCTAGACGAAGAGATTCTCTGCGCTTCGGATATAGTGACCGCCTCGCCGTTCTTGGCCCTGAGTCCAGATGGCGTCTAGACTAGGATCGGTTTCAGAAAGAGTACGGTGTTTACTGCGCGCGTGTTCTTCCCTTGAGGGTGAGGGAAGGGTTAGAGGTGGCGCGGCTCGCTGAAAACAGAAAAATGTGCGGAGAATTCCGAGAATTTCTGGGGCTACAGCCTGGAACCAGAACACGGAATGATCCGAATGTCCCACGAAAGCCGAGCATTCCGCGCACACCCCGCCTGAATCGTGGACGAATGAACTCCGCCACCTGTTAGGCAGAGAAGGTTTCGACGTCGAGTTCTTCTCCTCTAAATTCTCACTGGTGAGAGGAGAGGCGATTCCTGTTCATGCTGGTTCCTCTCCGGGATTCGGTTTGGGCTCCATACAGGAACCTGAGTAACTAAATCGTTCGCTGAGCATAATGATTGAGAAGCTGAAAGCTCAATAATCCGGGAATGATTTCATTCTTGTTCATTGGCATGAGTGGTATCGGTCTGGAACAAAATGGCATTCCCACAAATGAAGTTCCACTCCGGAAGGCCTTCTCCGAATGGCTATACTGTTCTTAGGTGTACCTTTCTCTAAGAAAAAGGAAAGGGAGGCACAAACCGTAGATAACGGTGCCCTCAGGAACTTTCGTCAAAATATCCCAAACTCTGCAAGAATCCTTAGAATGTCGATTGGAGATGAATAAATTATCATTTCACGACTATACAGCTGAGCAATACCTGTAGTTTCAGCGCGTCGACGTCGCGACGTCTGTCGAAACTGTTTCAAGTTGAAATTCAGCTTCTTTTCGCTGTCCTGCGCTGGAAACTTGGAGGAGCAAGGAAAACATGCTCGATCAGTTCAACTTTCTTTTTATACATAGTCTTTGTAAATTATCCACAGTGTCAGAATCATTACAATTATCATTCTACACACGCTGTGAACACGGAAAACCGTATGCAGAATTCGACAACGTCCCTTCCGGTCACGGTCATTTGCGGTAAGAGTTTACTGTGGCGGTGCGAATATTGTCGCTAGGCCGAGCACAGCTAAAACCGAAGTCAAAACTTCTTTGATGCGTCTTTTTAATACGAATTTGGCGAAATTTTCCAAAGGAGTCAGATTTTCATACTCTTCTGTTTTAGTTCGCGGCAGTTCTTCTATAGTGAGGCGATAGTTTGCACTCCCATCGAAAGGACAAGAAACATTCAGTTGTAGCGTTTGGTGTCTTTCTTCTCCGATTATGTACGTCGTCTCATTTATGTCTTTGCAACTGAACACGTCTGAAACCTGAAATGTGTTTCTTAACGGCTCTATTCGGTCCTAACTTTCCGTGAATAATTGCTCCGGAATAAGTAATTTCGTTGACAAGATCGATTTGAGGGAAATAGCCCTGCTTTCTGATTAGTCACACTAAAGGTTACGATCTTCTTCTGGAGCCATTGGCAAAATTGATACAGAATGAATTTTGTTCGATATCGAAACTTTGGTTTTTCGACTGAAGTTCTAGGACTAAAACTCCCTCTTCTGGACACGCGAACGCTATCACTTTTTTTGCGACCAGTAGGTTCTCCGTGAGAAAGCTATCCCTGTTCGGACAGTGTTATGCCATAGACAACTCAACAATGTGATTTTCGGCAACGAATCGCGCCATACAACCGTTCAACATCTCGCAAACAAGGAAGATCCGGCATAAAAAGGCGATTATTCCTCCAGTATCCATGGTTCTTCTCACCTGAAAGAACGGAAACGCTCCTCAGTTCAGACAGAAATAGAAAACTTCGGACCGACTCTTAGAATGCTCATTATCTCAAAACAGTATTTTGACTTTTGCGGGACACACCGTGGGAATACCCAAACCATCAGCCAGGGAAAGTGATGGAACTTGAAGTTCGTGATGTCTTCCAAATAGTGGCGAACTCTTTTTTTGGTAGCACTCATGGTTGAATGGAAAGCGAAGGCTTTGAGCGACGAGCCTTCGCTGTTTCTCCGAACTCTTCACAGCGCGCGGTCTTGCGCGGCCGGAGATTATTCGAATCTGGAAAGGGTTTCCGCGAAATTTCACAATAGCTCGAGAATTTGAAAGCGCTCACTGGAATGCTGGGAAGTGTGGCAGAATGCCTCAACTGTCCGTATACAGCCAGCTCACAATTCTCATTTCCGAGAATATGAATGGCAGAATTTCAATATTCGAGATATTCAACCTCGAACATCCTATGCGAGTCAGTGGGAAGAAGTCCCAAAATTACAGGGATACAATGGAAACGGGACCTCCTGAAAATCCAAAATCTCACTTCTAGGGCCTGAGAGTTGATGCACGAAAAAAGTCATGAGAATCATGAGTGACGATATGCACGAGAGCATGCAGGTATGCTCGAAATTATGCTCATATGCGTGAAAAATATGTAGGTGTGCACGAAATTATGCAGATATGCACAAAAATATGCGCATATGCATGTGTATGTTAACGAAATAATCGTCGATATAATGGAGGGTTAAATCGATAAGTTTGATACGAACGAGGTTCTACTATATGCGGACCTTGGCCGTCACAGACCCCGTGCCGAGGGTAAATACATACAACAGTTCCAGGGTTCGCGATTTTTTAACGATGGATACTTTTCATTTTTTCGATCTCATGAATTGGCTGCTCCTGTACAACGTCAGCGTCACCCACCTCAGACAACAACGTTGAGCGTCAAGCCAAAACGACGGTCCCCTTGGCATGGGACCGCAACCCTGCCTCTGCGGAGCTGAGTTGAAACGTCATTCCAATCAAGCCATTCAGAGGTAGAGTGGAATCTGCATCTGTGCCTCAAACACTTCCACAAACTCCAAGCCCGAGAGACTGTCGCCGCACTGCAATGACGGGGCGGAATGGACAATATCGCCGAAAGGTAGAAAACCTTCAGCTCCGAAAAAGTCCGCTCATGCCCAAGGAACAATCGCCGTCGAATCCAATACGGAAGCTCATGCGAGCCACGAGGCCCCCATGGACACAAATGTCACTTTGTTGTCGATGCAAACAAGACAATCTCAGAAGACGATGATGATTACTGTACTTGACAAGAGTACGAATTTCAAGCGTTTCAACATCGAGCCAAGTAATGACTAGGCCTTGCAAAAAACCGCAAAATACGGAAACCGCGGTTTGCGGCTAACCGCGAATCTGAATTTCAAAACCGCGGTTAAAAACCGCAGAAAACCGCAATCGTTTAGATGAGATTGACAGTCGGAATCAACTATCTCTGCAACAATCTCTGCGTATGTTTTCAAACTTTCCCTTCAGTTCCATCCGAACTTTGTCCGCATCTTCATGAATATACTTCCGCAATGTCGCTTCCGACTTTGGTGGCTTGGGATCGCTTGGATAAGAGCGGCTCAGGAGTCTTCGAACGGTGCTCGAATGTACAACTTCGTGCAAGCTCAAGTTCGATCCACGAGCTAATCTTGGCATATCCTCTCTGGGGGAGTGCTTGGCGAACACGAAGCAATCTGGTTTTGATTTCTTCTTCCTTTTCCGAGGAGCACCCCCGTCCTGAACTCTGAGCTCATTATATTCTTCTGCGACTCGACTGCCTGAAGGATGGTTGACAATGTTATGTTGAGTTTTCAAGTGGGCGATCAACGAACTAGTGTTTCTGTCGCACTTGAGTTCCTGTGAAATGCAGAAACGTTGGTACATAGGATCGTGAGTCCTGATCTGGGGAGCGACTTTCAGGGTTCGAAGCTCAAAAAATGCAATTCGTCGGATTAATATCGAATATGCTAACCGCGGTTCACAAATTGCACTTCGCTTTCTTTGATTTCTTGAGGAAATAGTCCCAAACCCAACTTTTTGGGTTCATGACTTTCCTGAAATCCTCCATGGTCGAACTCTTTGAATGCCAACGAGCGCTTACTTCCACGTGTTCACCGAGCAGGTTCACGCTCTGACATTGTCTGACATCTGTCCACCACGACAGCTGAACGACAAATCGGGCATAACCAGTTTAACCAAACTCTTTTGCCGCGGAATCACAGTATCGTCTCGACAAGAACTTCAGCGTGTTCACCAACGGATTCACTCGACCGATGACGATTGACGATCAACTCAGGCGTTTGGCGAAGAGATAATATTTGTTTGTCTGGCCGACGTATAGCCGTGCACACGTCCAAAATGTCGTTGCACGCCACGCAATCCATGTCGCACATCCATGCGCTTCGTTAACATCAACAACGATACAAACTTACCCTTTAAGATAGGGAAATCGCTCGCACGATAGAAAACCGCGGTTAAAAACCGCCAAGGCTCGCGGTTTTTGCGGTTTTGAAAACCGCAAAAGCTTGCGGTTTCTGCGGTTTTGAAACCGCGGTTTAAAACCGCTGCAAGGCCTAGTAATGACGACATCCATTCACGTTTAGGTAAGACGACCACGTGACTTGTAGCCCGTTTTCCCGGATGAGAACACGTTTTATATTCCGTGGAAGACTTTTCACTCCGTGGAGATCTTTTCAATCGTATCCCTGTGATCTAAAAGCCAACGGTTCATTTCACCACTTACGGTCACACTGGTAGTACCAGGGAGAAACTCTACGCGATCCGCTGGATGTCATCATCATTGACGGTGTTCCAGCCGTACCGAAATAGGTGGATAAGAGAACAAAGGCGCAGGATATGGACGCCGGCATTCTTTGGAGAGATATCCTCCCGTGATAATGTCTAACGAATTTCATCTTAGAAACGGATCTCTGCGAAACATGGTCAACATCTTGCATATAATGAACGAGCGCTGATCCCGAGCCACAGAAATAGCGGTCATACACTACTCTGGCACAGTTCAAGCGGGATTTCGAACGACTCTTTAGAATCTTGACAAGCCGAGGATATAGCTTGCGACTCGACTCGAATCCAAGCCCGAGTGAACGTGAAACGATCCTGGAGCGGCGAAGCTAGAGTCGACACTCGGTCAGGAAGCTGGGACCGGAGGCGGCAGCTGGAGTAGGTTCTGTTTAGAATCTGTCACCTTGAGACGATCTTTATCCGAAAAGCTTTCTATAGCGCACTCGAATCGCAAACCTATTCCGAATGCATTGCGGTTCTTCTTGTTGATGGTTATTCGATGGCATATATCAACACCCCGTTCTGACTCGTCTGTTTGATGGATGAAAATACCTATTGGCTTTATTCGCCCAGAGCTGTAACCATCTTGGCGAATTCTTCCCACGCGAGTCGCAACTTATTACGCACGAAGTCTTTAGCACGACAGCCCTTTATTACTTTCGAGGCAGCTGCATTCGTCTTTTGAAGATTCTGATTCTTTCATCTCCACTTGGATCTCGTTGAGGTTTCTTCCAGGCGATCCACGTGGGCCAGTCCAGTGGACAATCGCTGAAAGCAACATCAAAGTGCGGCCTCATTCCCTCTTCTGCTCGTAGCTTCACAATGGAAGTGTTTTCATCACAGAAACGAACTAGCGCGACGTGCCCATCAGCTCCATAGTTTCTACCACACCGTCCAAATAGAAGCCATGTGATATTTTTCTCGGATACGAAGTCGATTGTGGGAAGCATTCCGTGAATGTGGCCCCAGCTTGTTTTCCTCTTGGCCAGAACGATCGATCGGCCTCTTTCTCCCGGACGCAGCTGTCTGCATTCATGTTTAACAGTGGGCTCTTTAATTTCATCCACTGCGTTGAAAATGATGAGGTGCTCTTGCCTTTCTGCGCAAATATATAGAGTTGCGTTTTGCATCAGTACAAAGGGTACGCCGCTGAAACTCTGGAAACTAGGAGCGAACTCGGTCGCGTTCACTAGACCGATTTTGACGACGTCTTGTCCACGGCATACGTTGGCGAATGCCATTAATACTATGATCATCACGGCAGGGCTCGCTTTACCAATCGGAGAACGTACTGCTTCCTCGGAGATAGATGTGATTCCATCTCCTGTTTCTTCTTTCGAGAACTCTCTGGGCGGCGAGGTTTCCTCGTGAATCTTCTCCTAATTCGACCTCCTGTTAGTCTTCAGCAGAATTTCAGAATTCGGTGCTTCGCAGCCGACCGGTTCGTCTCTGATGTTCTTCTCGTTCAGCTTGTCGGCGTTCTCCATCCCAGCAGCACTCTTTGATCGGAGAGGCGAGTTTCTCCTTGGAAAGCCCCTCCTTTGACTTCGCCGACTGTTTTCGTTTCTCCAACCGCTTCGGTTGTCTGCTACTTCTGGAACGATGTCGCGGCTTCTTGCTCGGTTGAATATTTCTTCGGAGTGGCTCACTTTCGACGACGATGATCTTGTGAACTCTGAGCGGTCTCTAGCTCGAGTTCTAGCAGAAAACGTATGGGTTATAGATGAACACTGAGCTCAGCGAGAATCAGGTCGGCTTTCAAGAGTACTGAATGAGGAAGGGGATCCTGCATACCTAGCATCTACCTAGAGCAACCCTCTCATGATTGAGGATGAAGAAGGAGAAATTGCGGTTTCCACGGTTTTTCGACCGCGGTTGGAAACCGCTGAAAAGCCTACGCGGCATTCATTGCGCGGATCCAAGCAAATGATTTTAAATGATTTTTCGTGCGGCACAGATTTCGCTCATCCACAGGGCTCATCTCCATCAGTTTTTCAGCTGTTTCTCATATATGAGCTTCGAATGATCATTAGGATATCTAGAGATTTGGAATTGTATTCTGAACATGGATATTTCTCTGCTGACATCACGTCTATCTTGCGGGAGAACACATGCAATACAATGCGTAGAATCACCATTATTAAGTACCATAGCGATGTGGATAGTGCAAAAAAATGAGCAATAAATTGTATTTCGATTCGATAACTGTTTCGAGAGGAGGGTCTGAGTACCAGCAATGGGTTCGACTTCGCCAGCCCGCTGTATCTGCTCGTTTCTCAAGAAGACTTTTCATGCGGTTGCCAACGCCGCCAAATCCGCACTGTCAAATGTTAAGAGGGCGCAGTTTCGGTATCGAATCAATTGACGCTTCACCTAATCGTGATTCTGAGCATAACCTTCAACTCGCTATCAGCGGGAGTTCTGGACCGGAAACCGTGACCGACCTACACGCGGTTTGATAGCCGCGGTTAATGAACCGTGCGAAGTCTTAGAGGGAGGAATCGGCTCTCGAAAGGCTCGGGACTGAGATGTGATCATAAGAATTTGACTCCAAGCTCGCATATTCTGATGAGAGGGTTCGCGAAACAGTGGTTTTTGGCCCCGAGAATGGTCTCCTTTTTCCACCGATTTTCGATTCCTAGACCGAATGAGATGAGAATGAACCGAGAGCCGGGATGCGTACCGAGTCTCCCGCTTTCCGATTCGGTTCGCAGACATCCCGCAAGGTCTCGGAGCCGTGTTTCCGGACCTGATTTATGGACTTCTTGAACTCGGGGACCCCCTGTTTTGCGAAACTTCAACACGGCGCAAAAAAACAACGAAGGCGGTGGAGTCTGAAATGCTTTTCATAGTCAGACTAACAACTCTTCAACGCTACCTTCAAACGCGCAAATGATGACAACATGACGAGAATTCATTTTGATGGCTCCCCGATTCCGATGAACTCTGGAG